>DWLR01000310.1:0-28410 GCA_018246295.1 Papilio alexanor hazarajatica
ATATATATATATATATATTTGAATTTGTTATTTGATTGAATAATCAGTAATTTGTTTAATTGGGAATTTAGTTATTTTTTAAGAATGTTTGGATATTTTACACCAGTTTATTTGTGCAAATTCTTAAGTCGGAAAAACTGTACACCACATTGATTATTTATGTAACTGCAATTAACAGAAAAACGTCTCAACTGGAAAATTAGTTCGCAAGCTCATTAGTGCAGCAACGTAGAACATTACTAAGTTTTATGACGGCGCGCTTATAAGCGAAAGATTAATGGGGGAAATTTGTGCTGTGGCGAAACTTCACGCATCAATCTGCCCCGGCGCTGCTACAGCTGCTGTAGTGTTCACCTTCAGGATCGAGAACCACGTTAACACTAAAAATTCATAAATAGGCATTATTTACATATTTTTTAAACAACCTTTTTAGACTGTTTAATAAATAATTTTGTAAAAATAAATAGATTGAAAATCTAGCTACTGCTGGCCATTATCATTATTCGTTAAATAATATCAATTCTTAAATTACTTTAAAAACAATCGTATCGTCACATGTATCGTCAACAAGATGTATCGTCACATATTGTCGGAAAGTTTTTGAGTGCTCTATTTTAATTTGATAAACTTCAGACTGCCAGGACAGGGTCCGACCAACTTTCAGCATAACTTGTGAACTTCGGACGACTCGGTATTTTTTCGCGCCGTCGCCTCAGCACTTGTCGCGAGAGAGTTCTGGTTATTTGTATGCAAATAAAACAGATGTCAGGTTTCTTTTTGTGTTATTTCTTTTTGACCCATTTTCTAGACATTCCTAAGGATAAACTTTACATAGTTCAAATTACAACACGGTAGTGTAACGCTAGCTTAATAATTTAATTAGAATTTGAAGTTCACTTTAAAATTTGTCGTGGAAAAATTCAGATGACCCAGAGAGGGAATTAAGCCCCTCCCCGGATCCACAATACCGGATACAGCAATGACTGTCAAGTTACGTAAGTTAGTACATTTTCTCTTAACTATTAAAACTTTCATAAGCTCACTTAATGTCACGTTTATCTAAATAAACATCGTGAGTAGAACATTCAAACAAATCTAAAATGTCTTAGGTTTTAGACAACCATAAAGGCGACACGAACGTTAAAGTTATATGGGTTTTATATATTTAAGGATTTATACAATCCATTCGACCACATTTGACTCAGTGGACACTAATCCCGAGACCAAAGATTACAATTGCATTTTTAATATACGTTTCCAAATATGCCAGCAACGTTTGGTGTCGCACGGCCGAGGACGCACGTTAGAGGCGATTCTTATCGGGTCTCTAACAGAGATGGGCCATCTTTCTATAGAAATACGCCTCGAATGCCGCGCCAACCTTTTTTCTAATTTTTTTTTTAAATCAAATTTCTTGTTACAAAATATATTAAGAATGATTTTAATTTACTAATACTGCAATTTTAATGTTTTTAATGTTTTTAACTAACTAAACATTATCAAAATAATACTTCCCTCGTATAAACCTTGAATGATTTTTACAATGATGTAGTAGATTTATAGACTGTTATTGTTATTGTAAGTAGATTTTTACTCTGTTGATATATGAGATACAAAAATGTTTTCGACAAGTTTTGAAAGTTTCTTGCCATGTCTTGTTAAAATTAAAATAATGTTACGAGCTATGGTGTAATATTACAATTATATATTCAATCTCAGCTTACCCGCTGAGCCTCCGTCTGTTTAAGCATTCATAGAAGTATAAGAAATTAAAAGGTAATTAACTGAAAGTTATACCTTTACATTACACAATTCTCATTTTAATATATAATTTAATATCTATTATAAATGAATTTATAATGAATAACGGTAACGAACAAAAATCTGGATGAAAGATTGGACCGAAAAATGAGACTTCGTGGAGAAGCTGAAGAATACTTAAGATAAACTTTTCAAATTTCAACTTCTTCAATCTATTTTTTTTTATCTTTCAATCTATAGTTTATGCTAACTTAAAATAGATATAGTATAGAAATAATGGACCTAAAGTTGTAATTTTTCTCCGTCGTAAAAACTTTAGCGTTACGTAGCTGCGACTGCATTGTTTCAGTTGAGCCTCGCCTGATTGGATGCAACGGGAAATAACAATTAAAGTTCCCAGTCGCGTATATAGATGGCTCAAGGAAAACTGAAACTAGAAAAAAGAAGAAACTAAACGATTATAGGTTTACAATAGGGCTCAGTATTTTCTTTTTTTAGTAAACTGTAATGACGGTGTGTCATATGCAAATGAGCGTTCAACATAGTATGAATTTGAATAGCTTAGGCTAGTTATTAAGAAATACTCGCGCGCAACGCGTCATGTTTTCGCGCGCTTTTTGCGACATCGGCATCGTTTTGCTGCGCAACTACAAATGCTGTAATTGAATCGGAGTTGTGTCGCCGCGCGCCGGCCATTGTTCCTGCGACAATGTTTGCGATTCCGACGTTTTGTTCAAGTTTGCGGTGACAAGGAAACAAGAATGCTACATAAATTGCACTCTCTTTATTTATTTTGAAAAAGCAGCAGCAATTATGCTTTAATTTTTTAGCTAGATGTCACCTAGCTATATATTTATCTTTTTTCTATTTCTTAGCATGAATTGAATTATTATGTATCGATAAATTTTTATCTTACTAAATTTACATTTTAACTTAATAGTACTATATTAGCGGCTTAAATATATTGTGTCATTTTCTGAGAGATTCTGTATGTAGAATTTAAGTCATGTGGCTACGTAACTTACTTCGATTTATCAAGAAAACAGATTGGTCAGCAATCGAGAAGACAGAAAACGCGTGTCCGTTTTTCTAACCGGATATCTGACGTATTCAATGTGGACGCAAATCCAATCTTAATCAAAGATTATCTAATTAAATATAATTATTAATTTATATTATTTGTGTGAGTGAAATAACCACCTACACCCCTCTGATCGAAAAACAATGTGTCGCGGGGAACGTCCGCCCGACGTGTCGCGTCGCCCGCTCGAGTGTCGGCACACTCGAACTTTTCTCGTTTACCGGCGAACAGCGTCTGGTTAACTTCTTTTTGCTACACAACAACTTATTTCAATTTCTGGCAGTGTAATTATTTTCAGTTTCGCTTCGCTCCAGTTTGAACTGTGACAGGAGCTACAGCCATTGTGCTTGTGACTCAACATTTAAATTGAAAACGATACAAGTGGATATTAAAATATTCATTCGGTAGCATTATTAAAGTAATTTAATAATAATGAAGATTAATGATACATAAAATAATAGTAACAATTACAAATGTTGTCGTTATAACGTATGAGAACTACATAGAAATATAATGTTTTTGAAATTTCATATGTTCAAGTGAAGAATTACACCAGCGGTGTTGTTTCTTTTTACAGGATCATATGGAAATGTTTTAATTGATGTTGAACATGACAATTTAACATTACTTAAAACAGAATCTAAAAAACAATAATTATAAAAAATGCATACTCAACTGTTAAGTAAACGGTGTACAGCAAAAGATTGAAACAAGTCGCCGGCGTCATTGATTTCGTCCAATTAAAACGTGGGTACCTTCAAGAGAAGAGTGAAAGCTGTTATTAAAATAGTGCCTACCATCTTTCGACTACATCACCATTTAATATCAGGTTGGACCATCATCAAGCGCTAGTTTATTCATTATATAAAAAAAAATACGTCAATAACTAATAAATGTATCCAAAAACCGACTAAACCGTAGTGCCGTTAGAGAGTACAAAGCGAGATCTGACGCATCGTCATCATTAGAGTCTGTAATTTGCCGCGGACGGATGCGGCGCCTGAATAGCGTTGAATTACTCGCACCGACAATCAGCAACCTTGTTATGTCTACTCTGTGGTTCAACAGTTTTTCGTATTATAAGTAATTGACGTATATTCTTCATATTATCTTTAATATTTATTAAAAAAAAGAACTAAAATGCTTAAATATATTTCATCAACAGAAAAAAGAAATAGACATTTTTTTCATATAACTCAGGGACTCGATGTGAAAAATGCAAAAATTTGCCAGGACAGTGTGAAAAATAAATCCATAATCCCTGCGAACCGAAGGTGAGAGAAAGGAAGATGTCCTCCCATGAGAACCAAAGATGATTCTTTAGTGTTTCATTGAGTGGGTTTAACAAAATGAAGTAGTTTACATGAATGAGTGCGAAGTAAAGCGAAATATGAGTAATTCTCATCTTGTTCTATACAAAGTACTCGAATTTTATTCGTGAAATCGACCCCCGGAGACCAACCGAGTGGAAAATTTTCCAGACATCTTGCACCCCGCACCAAATTGTTGCGAACAAAAAGATGGACAGCAATGGGCAGATGTGACGATAAATAAACAAAATGTTATACATATTTATAATAGTTACACTTAATCAACGATTGGACTGTAAGATTTTGGTAATTTTTTTTTTTGGTAATTCAATTCTTACAGTGATAGAGTCCGCAACAGCAACATCTGTTGCGCGAGTGGCCCGCTCGCCCGAGGAAATACCACGACCTCACAGAAAACGGGCGTGAAGTAAATTTATTCTGCGTTTCGTCTGAGGAGTGAGGTGCTGGAGACCTAATTTTAGTTCTCTTCCCCTTCCAATAAGGAAAGGGTGGAAAGTGAAAGAGGATTTGACGGGGAAGTTGATGCGGAATGTCCATTTTACTCCCCTGTACACTATCTATCCTCTCCTCTGTCTATGGTAGGCAACGTATCTGCAACTCGCAAATGCTTGTTGCACTTAAGATGACCGCTTGCTCGTTGGCTACATTGTTGTATAAAAAATTGTACTTGTTCAAACTTATATTTTTTTTCTTTTGGAAGTAAGATATGAGGTTGATGCTACTCAATCCAGTGATGCCCAACTCTAACAAATGTTTGGACAGCGTTAATTGCTTAAGTGGTTGATTTTTAACCGTTGCAATATACTCTGTACCGCTCATGGCTACTTCCCTTGAATTTATGTAATTTTGTGTATACAGCATATTTTCAATTGCCTCCTGTCAGTAGGTTGAAAAGCTAACGTCTGGGGCAATTCACGGAAATTGTATGTCGTTATGTTAATTCGGATTAAATGTTAATTCCATCGGATATTTCGTTCTGTGCTACATTTTTTGAATTTATAATTTACACAATCTGGATAAATAATCGAAAAGTGTATATGCGCGCAGTAAAACCAGTAACCACGCAGCGAATATACATAAATGCAATTCAATTATCAAAGTTTACAAAACGTAGCGTTTGCCACAAAAACCGTCCGCGCGGCGCGCGCGGCTCCCGGGAATTTCTTGATTAGAACATGAATGTTGCTACCACAAACTTTGTGTAAATTTATGGCTTAATTATAAAATTAAAAAGTTTTTAGACCTCAGAGTGGCGTCATGAAACTTTTAATTCGCTACAAGTAATGTAAATATCGTTTATCAATATGTTTTTCCGTAGCAAGCTAACGACTTTGTTTTTAAAAATTTAACGAAACTCTTCGTTTAATTTTTCATTCGTAAACTGTAAGGGGAAATAGCATCTTGCAACACAAATTGATGAACGGATATTTTACCGAGGAAAGAAAATATCTACAAGTAGCAAAACCTGTAGAAATTTATGAAGTTTAGACGCGATTGCGATGTATCAAAGTAATATTTTATTGAACAACAAATTTCATACATTTTATGGCTAGAAATAGGTAAGAAGTTTAAAAATGTCAGGTAAAAAATAATAGGCTGGGGAAGCACTACGAGACAAGAATGCGTGTCATGTGCTACAAAGATTTGAAGGAAGTATTAGAAAAAAACTACAACCATTTACGGACCATAAAACATTGACTTAACAATAAAACCATTAAGTACACCATTGACAATTCGCTTCTTTAAATCGCATAATCTGCACTCAGTACGCTGTAGAACTAATTGACGTAATCCACTTTCCCTCCCGGGCATTTATTAAATGTTTCCACTCAAGAAAAGTTTACCAAAATTGTGGCGAGTATCGAGTGGCATGATTGATCGCCGCCGCTGCTGCTGCTACGTTTATCAATTTATCTTGAATATGCAAATCGAACGGAGACGTTCTGTACACACCGCTCAACCAATTTTTTAAATTATTCGATTTTGTGTGCTGTCATTTTATACCCTATGACTTTAAAAACTGAACGCCGATGACAATTTAATATTCATTCTATGTTATTACAAATGTACGTAAATTTCCCGTCAAATATTAACCTCTACATCTTTCACGTCTTTTTTTCATCTTTTTCACAAATTATAAACGCGCGGTATACGTACTCGGCCGTCGGCCGTCCTAAGTATCGCTGGAAAGATGAGGTGGAAAAGGAGCAACGGGACCAAGTACAAGAATGGCGCGAGATGTCGCAGGATCGAGAAAAGTGGAGACTTTTATTGTCGGAGGCCAAGACCCACTTTGGGTCGCTGCGCCATTCTAGTTACTTAGTTATACGTACTCTGCCTCGTAGAACAGAGAAGTGGTGACACTTCTAATGCATTTATGTCCCCGTTAAATCGAGTAAGTCTTCACGCGACTTCAAATGTGTACTGAAATGTAGTTTTAAGAGCATTACATTTCTACCTCGTCGATATGTCCGATAGATTTTATAAGTTTTTTATTCAGCTCTTCATTTTCAAAGTCTCATCTATAAAACTTGGTTAGGCATCTCGTAGCTAGTTAGCAACACGATGGTCAATTATTTTTATAAATTAGGTGTGTAACTAACTTGAAAGAAAATTGAGGTAAGTAGAAAAGCTTGTTTATCAATCAAGTTATGTAAACGCTAAACGTGATCGCTCAAAGAAGCTCAACATAATTTGGCGCAGCGCGGCGCGGCCGCCATGATTGATGGCGCGGTCGCGCGCCGCACGCGACAGCCACTGCCACGCTGACAGCGCTGAGCGCGCCATCCTACGCCACAGCATTTAAAAACCAGTTACGTTATAGATCATATAAAATAACGCAATGTTAATAGATGATTTTAAAGTTTCTTTTTTTTATGATCGCTCAGTATTGTAAGTAACGATAATATTTACAAAGCTGCATTTTTTTTTAGAAAACTATCAGTAACCTTCAGAAACAGACATCAATGTCAGAACGAGCTTTTCCAATAAACATTAGATATAAAACGTAACTCTTTTAACCGTTACTGAAGAGACCATACGCACATATGTATCGATTGCATGCTGCCAAGGATTTTAGAACAGTAACTGAATGACTGCGCGGCATGTGTCAAATTGAATTTTAAATTTCACTGCTGGTCATTACCAGTTGTTTAAAGTACCTATATCCTATGTATCATATCATAGAGATATTCCCTGCAAATTAAAATATCATTTACAAGTTTATTGTAACCCCTGTAATTTAATGTTACTTAATAAATTCATAAAACCGAGAATAGCTGAGAAATTTTACCGGTGTTGAGAATTCTAATATATCCCTCATCCCTATTTCAACGAAATTACGCTTAATACGATAAAAAAGTAAGTAAAGCTAGAGTACGCAAAACGATATATTTTAACTGACAAAAATAGCAAGCACTAAGCACAATCAATATTAATCACTGGCGACACTTGCGTGCTGTCCCCGCGCCCGCGCTTTCTCCATCCATCATGGTAGCGGCTCCCGCCCTCCGCCTCCGCAGCGCCGCCTGCTCCGATACAAATTGTGTTTGAGACTCTCCAACTCTCCATCCCACTTCGTTTACATATTTTTAACCAAATTACGTTCCTCATATTTCATATTCTTGACAGAATCATAACACTGCAAAGTTTCTTAGAGGATATGAAAGTTTCTTAATACATTTACATACTTTAATATTGACATTATATCTTTGATGCCCTAGTGTTCATTAGGGATCCTGTAACGATGCTAAATTGATATATTACTAACGAAAGAGAAAAAACCTTAGCTGCTGTGTGCTGGTCTCAATCGCTTGACATCAGGAATCATTTATTGACAAATATATTCGACTGCGGAAAACTTTTTCAAAAACCATCGGCTTTTCTTTTGTAAAGAGTAGTCGGAACTCAATCATAAACAACGGAATATTGGCAAAACATAAACTTATTTTGCGTGGAAGTGTGCTACCTCCAGCGATTAGAATACCAAATCGCGGCGTCGGAGGAAACACCGGCCTAAGATTAATGATCTTGCTCAAATTTTCCCTCGCAATCAGACGAGATGAGCCGTCGCCTGCGAATTAATTACATTTTGCTCCTAACATTGATTAATATCATTGTTGGAATGTAGGACACAGTTGCCGAAACATCTTGCAGTTCTTTACCCGTTGTAGAAGCTTGCCTCGCTATAAAATAAGACACATTTTACACTTTTACATATGAATATAAATGATGCCAAGATAGCATTTATCTGGTTTGTTAATTCATTAATCTGAATACCTTTGCCAAACTAAGACATAGTTGGTTATTACTTTGTTTATATTAAAATACAATTATCTGAAATTTAAAAAAATTACGAATGTATTGAAAGTCAGTGGTACTGATGCACGTCAATAAATTATTTTGTTTTATAGAGCAATATCGAGATATCTTTAGGAAAAAGACATTAGATATTTACCAATCGAGAGAAGGCGATCGGCGACAAAGGACATCCCCCATATAGAGCAAAGCTCCAGTGGCGAGATATTGAGATCCTTTGCGCCTTCGGGCAAATATTGACCACGTGCTATGATATTGACCGGCAGAGCGAGTTATTGGATAGCAGACCGCGCCCGCGGCGTCGCTACCTCTTTTAATATTCCATCCTTATTATTTGTAACAAACAATAACAGCGATGCTATCGACAGTCGTATTTACCGCAAAGCTAAGCTATTGACTGTATATCGTCCTAAACCCTATATATATATCAGAGAAACTATCGCCAAGGGCCTCTTTCACAACCTTCAAATAAAGTACGGAATAGGCTAACCGCCAGTTAAAGTCACCCGTAACTGCATGTGCTAATTTCACGACATTCGTATAACTAATCATAAGATAAACTTGCCACCACATCTGCCAATTAGCGCAATTACTTTCCGGTTAAATTTGTCCCCTGTCATTTTGCGTAGTTATTATAAATATTATATAAAAATAGGTATATTTGACTTGACTGATCATTAATTGGATGAATTAAAACATTCTATGATTCTACGTCAAACTTGGATTCAGGTATTTAAACTCCTTGTTGAATATTTTACGTACCTAGATGGGGGATACTTAAGGACGGACTGCCCAAACCGCTCCCTCCCCCTTACGCCGTCTCTGAGCTGGACATAGGCACCCTTTCTTTTTTCCTCTAAAACTAAACACTATAAAGAAAAGATATCAGTCTTTGAGTGGCCTTTAAAAACATATTTGCATAGCAAGTAGGAGGAAGGAATTTATTGGAATATCAGTGAGTTTAATAATTTTAGGAGGCAGTAGATAGCTCAGAGGGCGCCACTCACGCGCCGCAAGCGCCAACTCTGCGCATAACTTACAGCCCGCCGTCTCCCTTCACTGTCAGGGAAGCTATTCTTGCTTTGTAATAAAGTAAAATATATAATAAACTTATTCTTAAAACTAAACATTGGGGTTCATTTAACCTTACCATAAACGAATATTTTACAACATTATCTCACTAGGTATGTACACTAGGTATGCCAATTAATTTCACTAATAAAAGTAGACATTATTACTCATAAATATTGCTTCCCAATATAACATTTAAAATTTTCTTTCTATTATTGTAATATGTTGATTGTACATAGGACTAAAATAAGTGCGATGAAGCGTAAAGGCATCGAAATACCTTTGGGGTTAGTAATCATTGTTTTTATTTCCAAAAATAAAGATTAAAAAAAAAATTAGAAAGTAGCAACCCTAAGTGCAAGAAAAGTTTTTCCGACAAAGCTCTCTCTTAAATAGTGCACTTATAAATTCCTCGATAGATTATCGGTTTTTAATTACCGGCTATGCCGCGAGGAGTGCAACACTCGCCGCGCTCGCTCGTCCTTTGAAGTCTGCATGCAGCCCCGAGCTGCCGCCGCTGAGACAAATTCTACATCTATACTTATTATTTATAACTTTGAAGAGTCTTTTAATAAAAAAAGACTATTTAATATGGATTTTTGTATTATATTTCCTACCTTCCTAATTCCTATGTATATTATAATGTCGTACATGTTTTCATCGTTGTATCACGTAAGGGTCAGGAGAGCCAAGAAGTCCCAATGCAGGATGGATAGCAGGTTGGTCCACCTACAAGAGCAAAAGCTTGTAAATTGAGGATGATGATGGCCTAGACAAAAATCCTACCTGAAATTGAACACACACCTCGGTAAATAATATCTAGACTCACACAGACAAAGAAAACAGGGGTGGGTCTAAGGCCACGGAAAAAGTATTATCTTTTTTATATTTTATGATACTTTTGGGCTTAACACTTTTGAAAGTCAGTAGTTTTTAGCAAAAAACGTATAGTTTCGAATAATCCATCTAATGTGTACGTTGTAATCTGTGTGACCGTTTTAAGATGATTCATATTTTCATGGGAATATCTTTATTTATTTTAGTAATAAAATGAAATATTTTATGCGCGTAATTAAATTTTTATTGTGAGTGCGACAAATTACTACCATGAACTGAATGAAATTACTGAACCATGATACTAATTCACTGTTTTTATTATTTAAACAGGCAAATTATTTTATGTCTACTAATTCTATAATTCATTTTACTGATCGAAATTTAAAAAAAAAATGTATAATTTAAATACAGGTGTAAAAGTTTCCAAAACACGAAACGCGGCGAGATTTGCCGCATCCCCGGGTGCACCGTTTCGCCATCTGTCGGCGCGCAGCCAACACCTATCCGTATGCCGCACGTGCAGCCTGAAACGTTTCGACTTTTTATTCAATACGTATACACAGGCAAGGTATGTGAACTTATTATTTCCGTATTTAACTAAATTTCCATTTGATTTGAATTTAAAAGTATTAGCCATCTGTTGTGCCAGCCATCTTTTGAAGTTCATATCCAACGTAACTTCTTTATACTGCCATCTATCGGCATCCGCAGTTAATGCAACTTCCACGATAGCAAAAACTTCGTAATCAGTAGATTCGGCTATCACTACAGATGGCAGTAATTACTTTTCAAAAATTACAAAATATTTTTTATTTTAATAACACCGGGAAAATAATAGAAAAACTAAGGAACTAAATTAAAAATCAATCAATATACCATCAAAATGTGACCATGAGGAAAAAATATAATTACGTACATACTATCCTTTCTTTCAAATACTATAAATATCATATAAGGTTTGTAATATAATAAAATTATTAAAATTGGAAAACTTTTACTTTACTTTAGCTTCTATTGCAAGACTCCGGTGTGTTCGAGATGATGACATTGGCCGCCGACTTGGGCCTGGAAGATCTGCGCGCTGCTTGCGAAGACCACGTCACGTCTACATTGAGCGTTGAAAGCGCGTGTACACTTTTAGCTGCTGCTATGGATATTCAAGACAGACCTGGTAAGTTAATCAATGTACTAATATTTTTTAAATCGTTATCAAGGGCGATGGTGGTGTAATGGTCAGCATAGTTGCCTTCCAAGCAGTTGATCCGGGTTCGATTCCCGGCCATCGCACACTTTTGTTGTTTTTTAATAATTTTAGATTAGTTGATAATTTTTTATAATACGTTTAACGTAACTTATTTGTTCTTCTTTCCTATCGTACCTTTCCGTAGTAGGTACGCTTCCCCGCACATGAATAGGCACTTTCCAAAAGATATGGTAAATACCATTAACATCGACAACGAAGTTAGGGTTAGAATGAAAGTCTTCTTGGACACAACAGTCAACCAGTGTTCATGACCATGTGAAGCCTTGTAATTTTTTTTTGCTGTTGTAATATTATGTTGAACACTAAATTAATATATCCGACATCTTTGGTAGTCCCAATGAGTTCAAATACTAACAAAGTGATCAAATGGCCAAAGCCCTCTAAGAATTTTAAAAGAAGAAAAGTGAACAAAAACAGTTGATTGCCACACAACATAGTTTCAACTAAATATATTCTGAGTTGCAACAGGGAAGGAAAGAGATGAGTCACATGCATAATGTGACAATTTTGTAAATAGCTGTTAAAAAATAAAACAACATTAAATAAAATCAAGCTTAAACATAATAAAACCTTTATTTTGTGATAGTACCAATATTTTATTGCTTAAAACAAATAATTACAAAAACAAAATAAAATATCCACTTAAAATTAGATCAAACCAGAACATTGAATCTTCTCACCACTGCGGTTGTAGATAAATCCAATTATACAAGTTTGATGGTTAAAATGATGAAGTTTAGGGAAAAAATTTTAAAAATTTGGCACTACAGTTAAAAAATTTAAAACAGACATAGTGTTAACATTAAAAGTGGAATGTCCATTGTTATTACCAAAACAAGCAACAATTGAAAAAGTTTAGGTTGATAAAAATTAAATAAGGTTTCAATCTGATGATTACATATATTATATGCCAACTTTATACAAATACATACATAACTCATATGTAGCTATAGAGAGGTATAACAAAATTAAGAATTAAATAATATCCATAATATGTGGATGCAGAAAATATGTGTGTCATTGTCTGTCACACTTCTTTGTTTAATTTTAAAAAGTTAAGAAAATTTAAAACAATTACATCTCATTGCTGTTGTTATTATCAACCTCCAGAAATTCTATAAAACGCGCCAAAAGTTGTTTAGTATAGCTGTCCAAACGGAAAGCAGTAACTTCAAGTACAGACATTTCATTATCTATATCTTCAATTTGCTGCAGTAAAGGCTTTATTTCAGTTTCATATTTTTCGTTGCTCTCATTAATTGACTTTGTCAGATTTACTGCCAGGGATCTAAGATCTGCATATTTAGTGATCACCAATCTATTAATCTCTTCTAAGAGAACATAATGTTCATGTCCAGCAGCAATTTCTCCTTGAAGATAGTCATTTGTGCGCTTAAACATCTGTGTCGCTAAGCGGCTAAGGACCGGGTCATGTGGATCCAATAATTCAAAACTTGAACAACTTGGAAACATACGCAAGTCTTTATTTTTTCTTTCACCTGTCCAAGTTTCATCTCCTTCAGACATTATTATTATCAAAGAGAATATAAGATATTATTATTATTGACAGAACTAAATAACATGTATCAGTATCATGCAAGTATGACGTATATATTTGACATTGACAACACAATATTGTTAACAATTTTCTTGTTTCTTATTAATGAATTTATAACACGCCAATTTAAAATTTATACTTCCACATAGTTTTTCAATTTTATCTTTATTACATTGTCAAGGTATTTAATTCAGCGATTAATGTAATCTGTTGCCCATAGGTAATCTCTGACCCCTAATCCCAAACACTTACCAAAGACAATCATTTTTAGTTTGTCTATGGTACCACGGCTTCCATTTTTGACGGACGCTAGTTAGTGGTTATGCTTTCCGGCTTTTGGCGGTTAAGCTTTGGTAATTAAACATTTTGTGCAAGTAAAGATATTAAAATGGCATACAAGGGCCCACCGAAGGTACAAAAGGTTATGGTACAACCCATCAACTTAATCTTCAGATACTTACAAAACAGAAGCCGGGTCCAAATTTGGTTATATGAAAACGTAAATTTGAGAATTGAGGGACACATCGTGGGATTTGATGAATATATGAACATTGTTTTGGACGACGCCGAAGAAGTGCACATGAAGACAAAAAATAGAAAGCAAATCGGTAGAATTATGATGAAAGGAGACAATATAACTTTAATTCAGAATGTTAATCCAAACGCGTCCGTGTGAATACAACTAGGTTATATTACCAACTAAGTGAACATTCCTAGACAATAAGTGAATTGTGAGGAAATTTTATACCTTGATGGTATAAAATTTATATGTGAATTCCAAGCACTGAAGGTTTCCTCATTAAACTAAGATTCCAAATCGACTTTCATTTGTTTTACCCAAAGTTCGAAATTCTCTGAAACAGCTTCATTAGACATATGGGCATATAATAATAAAATATTTATGATTATTTTGAAAGAAATTTCAGTCTCAACCCTATAAATAATATTTACGTTGGTGTCTAGGCATTAATGTGTGAATTTGTTTACAAGAATTATGTTTTCACACATTGTGTATTTTTTCTGTATTTTGCTGTTAGTCCAGAGCTAACAAGGTGATTGATTAAAGATACACATACAAATTACTTATAAACATGAACTTGCTTCTTGCTTTCAAACGATGTAAGTTGTTAGCTTTCTGTTAATCATTATACCAACTTAAATAAAATCAGCATGAATTTTATAGAAGACATCTATATAAAACTACAAAGACATGACAGTGATTTTCATTTAACATATTTTTTTTATAACTTCAATATCATTGGGATAAATTATCATTACATATGACAAACAGATTGTTAGAAAAACATTGCTGACTGATTGACCATCTTGTGTTTGTCAAATGAACTATTCCTCTTAGATTTAAATGTTACATTCCAACATAGGCCCATAAACAGTCAAGCTAAAACTTTTTAACACAAATCTGAGCTTGGCTAGGGGCTTTTAACAGTAAACACATTATGACTTTGTATTTGTAATCAATTTTACTTGGCACATTTTTGGTAGGATTTGATTTATTTTTGTTGGGCTGTTTAAAAATCAATACATTTCAGGTGTCAATAAATGATACTGTGCAAATAATGTAAGTGATACTCGGCACTTTGATGAGTC
The DNA here is from genome assembly GCA_018246295.1 of Papilio alexanor hazarajatica. Taxonomy (NCBI): domain Eukaryota; kingdom Metazoa; phylum Arthropoda; class Insecta; order Lepidoptera; family Papilionidae; genus Papilio; species Papilio alexanor. The sequence goes on from DWLR01000310.1 coordinate 14,829, forward strand.
TGCCAAGAATATAATATTCTGGAAATGTTAACATTCTAGCATCATCTGGACTGCAGCTTAACTATATTCCTACAGATTGTTCAAAAATGCAACACTCTTATGTTGGGTTGGAAGACGAAAGATTCATATTCCCCAATTCTGTGCTGTTTATATACTGTCTCTAGCCTACATAACAAATTTCAGATGTCAACAATCTTGACCCATGAAAGGTAGAAAAGTTATACTTATCTAGCTATGGACAGATAATTGGTACATTTGATAAGTCTACCAAGGATGTTATCCTGAAATTTTTAGCCTTCTATGATGGCTACTAAATAACCACGTAGATTGTGGTGACCTATTAGATATCATCATTTCGGTACCTAAAAGAATAACTCGCTAAGATAATTCAATTTTTTTCTACATTACATTTATGTGAACAAGCATCGGCCTTAACTCTCCACTCATCAGAGCATGTAATTGCTACAACACCCTTGTGAACAATAATGTCCAAATTGACTTTTTTTCGACTCCCTCATTGATTTTAAAAACCACATAATTGATTATTTTGTACCGTAATACAAACATTATTATAACTTATTGTTTTCTTATTTATAACAATAATGTGTATTATTTTTAATAATTGATTTTAGAAGTATAAAATGTACCGACCTGCCATAGATGTACATAACAGAACGAATTTGGTAAATTTTGTACAAAAATACATGTTATGTTCACTGTTATGTCACAAAATACAATGAAAAAAAAAATATCCATGTTGGTTTGACGCCCCATTTGTCAGGCTTGTTTTGGCTAAAATACATATATACAAACTTGAAAAAAAATAAAAATCAAATAATCTAAAATCCAAAATAATATCACTTGAGGTCCTTTCAAAAACGAACATATTTCCTTCAATGTTCAACACATCGGTGACTCCAGTGTTATGGTGGATGTTGGAATGGAAGGCGGTGATCACTACAATAGGCGACCCGCTGCTTGTCTGTCTCTTTATCCTCGAAAAACAAGTTAGTTGTGAAATTCCAATAAAACTTATTATAAACAACTGCTCATCCGACTGATCAATACAAAACATATAAATGTCTAGTGCATTGGTGCTATCTACTGCTATTGCAGGGGGCAAGAGTGCGTCCTCTTTCATGGAGCGCTGCATCGCGTTCATCGGCGACAACGCGGCCGACTGCGTCAAGACTAACGCCTTCCTCAACCTGCCCAAAGAGGCGCTTATCAAACTCATCTCTTCTGACTTTGTACGTGTCTTGCAATTATTTAAATAAGAGAAAAGCTTAAATTATACCAGACATTTAAGGTATGATGATCTCTTCAACAAAGAGATTACTAGTAAGTTCCAATGTCCACAGTTTTCCAAAATTAAACTTTGATATCAAAAATTATTTAAATACGATTCCAACTTAAAACGCTGTATAACAGTATGTACAACAAATAGTGTTTTGCTAATAAAGCAAAGCAGAAAAGCACCTCTACGTTTACAGTTGCTTTTATTCTACCATCGAATGATTGCTAGAATCATTTCAAAGGCGCTTACAGTAAATAATTTTGATATTTTATATACATAGAATTAGTACACGTAATGATAACAGCAATGATAGTTAAGTTCTCTTCTCTTCTCAGCCTATGGTCGTCCACTGTTGAACGTAGGCCTCCCCATTGATCGCTACAAAGATCGAATGGCCGATGGTTCCGAAAGCTTCTTGAATGGCGGCCACGTACAGATCGACGCAGCGTTGGTAGGCCTCCTACAAGATGGACCGATGATCTGGTTAAGGTTGTAGGAGTGCACTGGATGAGGGTGGCGAAGGATTTATCTTTGGGTAGTTAAGTTAATTTCCTAAAGTTTAAGATTTTATTCTTCTTTAAGTTCGGATTTCGATGTACCACATTTTGTTTATATTTATTTAGCTAATTAAATATTTTTGTAATGTGACCAGCTTTGCCTGGAAGAGGAGGAGGTGTGGCGGTGCGCGCTGGCGTGGGCCAAGCAACGCGCCGGCGTCACCCAGCCCACGGCGCACTGGGCAGAGGAGGAGCGCGCGCGCGTCTGCCACCACCTGGCGCCGCTCATGCAACACGTGCGCCTGCTGCTCATCGGTATTCCGCCCCACATTGACCACTGTAACTTGGCTCCAGTCTGTTACAAAATAAACTACTATTTGTTTAACACTGACAGCTGACACAACGGGCCACTTATCTAGCGACGACTATAGTAAAGACGAGTGATGTGCTTACAGACAGCGCGGTGTTTGCGGAGGAAGTGGAGCCAACGGGCGCAGTGCCGATGGAACTGTCGCTGGAGCGTTACCGGCGCGCCGCGTTGCACGCCGCGCCCCGCCCCGACCCCGACAAGCGCACCCAGCCAAGGTAACCTCACTCACCCGGGCTACAGGGGCAAGTGGAGACAGACAGCACGATGTCCGGGGAGAAGAAGAAGCCGACAGAAGTATTTAGCATTTCTGAATTATTACTTCTGTTTATTGCAGGCTCGCAGTTAACATGTTCGCAGGCTCGGCGATCCTGCAGCAGGACAAGAGCGCCTTCCAGTCTCTCATCAACACCTGGTGAGTTTGTAGCTGTCCCTTGTTGACGCTGTATGTTCTATTTCATGGAATTACTGGGCGGAAGCAGAAGTAGCAATCGCATACTCATAGCAGATAAACTTACAAAACTAAGCAAACAGTGCGAATGCACCTTCTGGTAATTAAATACAATACGCACTGAAGTGGTGTGTGTGCAGGTGCGGCAGCCCCAAGCAGTCGTGGCGGCTGGTGTTCCGCGCCTCCGCACACGCTTTCTCCGCGCACGCCTTCCACGCGCATTGCGACGGCGTGTCGCCCGTGCTGCTGCTCGTGCAGGTACACACCGCACGCTTGCTGTACCTTCATAAAACGTGGCCCTCACAATGGGCCTCCAAAAAGGAAACAAGGTCACTCAAAGGGCAAAAAAGTTTACAGCAGCAGTGTTCGCATCTGATTGAACTGACATTGTCCGGATAATTGCTCAAATGACATTGCTCCTATATTCAAAAGATTCTAGAATGACTGCTACCTATATGGGTAAATCCTTAGAAACAAAAAATGACTAATTATATACATTAACACACCATTTAAAACATGTTTAATAACTCTGTTGCAGCTGCAGCGCGGCGAGGTGATAGGCGGGTACTGCGAGGCGGGCTGGGCGGCGGGCGGCGCCGGCGGCTACGTGCCCGCCGAGCGCGCCCTGCTGTTCTCCCTCGCGGAGCCCCCCGCGCGCTACCCGCTGCTCAAGAAACCGTTCGCGCTCTGCCACCACCCAGAGTGAGTGGAAAGCAGCAGCAAGGCCGAGCGCATTGTTTTTGTAATCATGTAAAAAGAACTAACATTTCAATAAAACGTATGACATTCGTCGTTGCAGCTGCGGGCCGATCTTCGGCGCGGGCGCAGACCTGCTGGTGTCGCACCAGTGCAACGCCAACAGCGACAGCTACAGCAACTTGCACTCGTACGGCGACGCCGCCGCGCCCGCGCCCCCCGCCGCGCCCGCCTCCCTCGCGCCCGACTACAACTTCACCGTGCGCGAGTACGAGCTCTTCACGTGCACGCCGTGACCGCTGCCGACCTTCCAAACTGACAAACTTTCCAGAATAATACCTCCCCGCTCACACGAACACGCAAACACACTTAGCCATACACGAAAATGTTCTATTTCTATACATCAAACACAAGTCCACCTTCCTCTACCCCGAGTGCGAGCGTTCATCTTCACTGCGAGATCGCGAGCTCTTCCCACTCGTGCCGCGACACTCGCCCCCGGCCAGCCTCCGAACTCACGGAACAATACCACTCATACGTAACTGAAGCTGTCATCACTAAGCTACATTTTGCTCAGCCGCCTGCCTCCTGCCACAATGTTATTCACATATAGCAAACATTTTTGAACCATAATTTGAAATGGAACCACAACAATATTAATACGTCCATGTCCAAATGTGTGGAAACGTTCATTTGTCTGTCTATCCCTTCTTTTTCTAGGTAGCTAGGCAACTCATCTACTCCCAAATGCTTGTTGCAGATGTCTATGGGTAGCTTAGGTCACTTAGGTGACCGCTGGCTCGTTTGCCACATTCTTGTCTAAAAAAAATTACGCGCACGTAATACACTAAGTATTTACACAGCGTAAACGTGCAAAGTCTTTTTAAGCTATATTTAAGTTCCTACATGCACAATTACTATTATTTAAGCTTTAATGTGGAGAGAAAAAGACGTGAAATTAAAATGTAACTATTTCTATAACGTTTAAAATGTGTATAATTGAAACAAATAAATTTCCACTATTGAATTAATAAATCGTTTATAAAATATGTTGTTTTTCTTGAAATTGGACGAAGGCAACGACAATCAACGAGTACATTGTTCCATTTTGCAATTCATCTGTCTGCGCAAACAAGCTTCAATCAATCGCAATGCGTATTTAAAATTTGATATCAGTGATAATCATTCCAAAGGAAATCATTTAATTTTTAAAAATAATAGTAATGTAAAAAAATAACTTCATCTTGATTATAATATACATTCATGATGAAGTTTCAAAGCAAGAAGTTTATTTACGTAAGTACTTAGATTCTATAAATGTTTTTAAACTAAATATAAATGTTAAATTTGACTTGTCAACTTTATATAACAAATTCATCAACATATAAACTTAGTAATTAACGTACTGTGCGATGTAAGATTTTGTTTCTTTGTAAATTCGACTTTTAATAATATTCATCTGATGAGGAACAAGTCTTTTTTGGACAAGGAACAAAATCGAAAAAATACTTGAGGAACAAGTCGGCAGGAGTATAATCTTGGAATGGAGGCCACTGGGACCAGCGTGGGGCGCCCTCCTTCCAGATGGACCGATGACCTCGTGCAGACGGCAGGAAGTCGCTGGATGCGGAAAGAGGAGGACCACATCCTGTGGAAGCATTGGAGAAAGCCTATTTCCAGCAGCGGACTCATATAGGCTGATGATGATGATGATGATGAGGAACAAGTTAATCAATAAACTACAAAAAAACGTGATTTGCGGATATTCATAAACCACCGCTAGATGTCACTATTTCAAATTGGATGTCGAGTTTCATTCATTTCCACAGCAGGGAAATTCGAACATTCTGTAGTTTGTTAACTCAATTCATACGCTTATAATAAGCTGTCTTGCCATTTTTGACTGACGCTCAACTTTTTTTATATGGTACGTGGACAAACAAGCTGCGGCTCACCTAATTTTCAATGATCACCAACGTCCATGAACGTCCTTCGTATTTGTTTGGAAATACCGCTGGGAACTGATCACTTCACCACTGTAATACTCATAACTATTTAACACTTGTCGTTTAAAAACTATATAAGTTATAAAAGTTATATTTTAGAATACATGTTCTGTAATTGGGCGAATTACTGAAGATTTTTAGAAGGTCATGTGTATTCTAGCCCAAAGGTTAACTTTTATAGATACTATAAATATCTTTGTAAAAGGTTTTTAAATTTAAATATTCATAGGTGACGACATTTGACAGATAATGTTAAGAAATATTTCACAATGTACGTAAGTATTTGTATATTAAAAAATTAATAACATATTTACTAATGAGTTGTTGGACCTGTGTTATTCACATCATTGTATAACGGTGCAATTTATTGTTGTCTGCTTGCGTCGGTAGTTATTCCCTTAAGATGATTCGATCTATCTGTGTTTTATGTCATGTATTGCACAATACTGTGGCACACGTCACAGCTCTCCGCTTGGTACTGACCATACGTAAGTTTATGATTTTTCGTAATCTGTCACCTGGGCATGTGTCAGGTTGCCAACACAACGTTATTAGCGCAAAACCCGCGGTTTTCCCGCGCAAAGGCAAGCGCGTCGCGGGTCAACGGAATCCCCTCGCGTGCCGCTTTCCTGTCGGCATTTCCATATAATTATGTATTTTTTTGTTCCGCTCAAATTATGTTATGACATTCTAACACAAACTATTAGTTATTGTTTCAAATATTAAATATTTTTTCTACATTTTTCGGGAGTTTTAAAACTTAGAACTTTCAAAAATTTTAACAGTAATGTTCGAAACAGAACTCTTAACACCTATAGTCTTACACCAAAAGCTTAATGTTAAAATTATAGTGAAATCGTAATAAAACAAAATAAGATTAATCATAAAAATATGAAAGTTTTGTTGAAACAGTGCTGTTGTCTTATACAATTACAAAATGAGCCAAACCAAGTACGACCACAGTAAACTATGTAAAGAAAGCTTTTAGCGTCATCAATACTATACCATAGATTGTTAATAGAAATCAGAATAATCTTATATTTCACAATATTTTATCTCAGGATCATAATTATAGCAAGAATTTATTAAACCACGTATCCATAATTTAAAGGTCCTTAATATTGTGCAACAAACAGTGAAACTTCACAGCATCAGAAGCAATAAAAAATTATGACCATTGCGACGGAAGCGTGATGACTTTCAAAACGACACGTCGTCGACACGCCAGACCGCACGACGTCGCGCGCCTCGTCATTAACCAGGGTTGCCAGTGAATACAAATTATTTTACGCTACGTAATCACGTACTACGTTAGTGACAGAATAAAGGGAGTGATGGTTCGGCCCAGATGTCAAGCAGTAAGCGTAAGAAGTGACAAAATCCAAACACGAAGGGATGGCAAAGTGGTAACAAGACATTTTTTTTGTTGACTGGTGAGCTTACCTATTCGAAATCGGAGGCTTTTTCTAATTGTCGTCCACAACAAGGCAAGTCGATGAAACCCCTAATAGGTGACAAGCGACGACCCTCGTGACCCTACGCAAGTGGGAAAAGGACAGGGAGATGTGAAGACGTATCACCAAAAAGCGGTAACTTTTCAAAAAAAGTAGTCGGCTATTTTCATTTTAATAGATGAATATTGTTAAAGGCAATTACAGTTCTAAAAGACAATGATAATAGTTCATACGATGAAATAGATAAGCAAATATGGCCTAGGTTAAATCTATGAACAACTTTTAATTGAAAGAATTTTTAAAATTGGTTCGATAAATTTATTTCATCGGGAACAGACAATGAAATATTCTCTTTATAATGTCAATATAGATTAACTAAGAAACATGACAGATGCTTCGGCCGTGATGACGCGCAGATGATCGAATTATCAAGCTTTCTTTACCGTTATATAGACCAATGAAGTTAATGTTATAGTACTTGCAGATAATTTTATGTTTTATAGCTCCTGATACATTTTTAATTCCCACAACGCAGCGGCCGCCTTGGTCCGCGAGTCCTATCCTTGTTCGAATTAATAAAAAAATAGGCGTTGCCTTTTCGATTCTCGGTACAATTCGCTAATGGGAGATTTTTGGGCATATTTCTTAAAGCGCGATAGCGGCCCTTTCAATGTTTAATTGATGATGCAAGTTTTTGGAAATTATATTTTGAAAAGAGGTTTCTGCAGTGCTTTCGTTTATTATTCAGTCATATATTCATATTACATCACATTTGCGAGAGCTTTTTTGATTCATAAGTCATCGAACATTCGTTAACTACAGCACTATGTCGGAGAGTCAGCAGAATATGTTCGTAAGTACGCCCTGCAAATATTAGGAACGTAGGCCTCAGTTAACCCTACAGAACCTTGTACTACTTACCCCTTAAAGATGTAGGCGCGAGTCATTCCACAGTTATTAGTTAAGTCTGGTACATAAAGAATGTATCGGATTTCATCGAACAGAATATCTGTTACTTAGTTAGCTGTTGCCCGCGACTTCGTCCGCGTGGAATTCAATATTGATGTATCTATATGAAACGAAAATTTTTCCAGGATCTACCAGACTATAATCTATCTCTGTGCCAAATTTCGTCCAGATCTGTTCAGATGGTGTGGAATTACGTGGTGACAAACGTCCATCCAAACATTCGCATTTATAATATTATGATATTTTTTACCCTCCGTAATTTTTTTTGTAATAAATACTTTCTTATATCCTTCCCAGTAACTTAGAGAATATGTGTACAACGTTTAATAATGATCGGTTAAGTAGGTTTTACGAACACGGTACATGTTACGAATATGTTAACCCGCTTTGTAGTTAACACGCAATCCCGAACAACCGAAGTGTCCAGTGTTAAGCCGTTTCTGAGATTAGCGCGAACAATATAACAATCAGATAAACAGACTAAAATTTTAAAAATCGTTGTTTTGAGTTCTATAGCATTGGTAAATACCCCATGTAATTGTTGTGCTAATTTATTTCCCATGTACACCGATCAGTTACGATTTTATTATATGCATAGATATAGATTAGTAGCAGAAAGTTCTCCAAACGCCTGAGTCAGAGCGCGGTGACCAATGCAGAGAAAATTGTTTTTCCGACCAGCGGCCGTCGACAGATTATAGAACGATCATGGCTTCTCACCGTGTTAATAGAATGTTACTTGCTTCTTGTTGTGTTGTGTTTTGCATTCAACGGTATTAAAGTTTTTACTTCTTACTACTATAATAAAAAGTTTGGATGGATGAATGCATGTTATTTAATCACGGTTAAACGGATCTGGATGAAATTTGGCACAGAGATAAATTACATTCGGGTATCACATAGCCTACTTTTGGTGCCGTCCAGAATTGTCTTCGCCCACTTTAATTAGGTCGTCATTTCTCACACACAGACAAAAATTTCCAGCGAGAAATTATAACATGTTAATTATTTTGCGATTCACCACAAAGCTCGCGGCCACGAATCTAAATTTCAACTACAACAGTTTCTAACCTTTAATTTTTATAAATTATACAATTCATTTTAATTATAAAATTTTAAAAATGTAATCAAAATAAAATTATTACATTCATTCTTATTTTGCAAATATAAGAACTGTTAAAGCGAGAGCAGTTCCTTGGTTTTGGTCGGCAATAATAAAGAATCCTTACATTTTACCGGGTTTAAATGTATACATTAAAAAGTCTGTTATAAGATTACGTTAACAAGTTAGCGGTGGCTGCATAGTTTGCGTGCCGACTGACTGTAATCAACATTGCATTGGAATAGTGCGTAATGTGGAATACCAGTGTGCTAAACTTGTAAAGGTGATGTTTATAGAGGACTTAATATTCTGTATTTACTATCATCACGAAGGCTTGCAGTTGCTGTTGCAATTCGACTCGAGTCCAACAGTACAAACGAGAAAATGGTATTATATTTATTTTATTGTTAGTTGAGATTTTGTTCAAAATAATGGAATGTTTTATATTAGAATTACATAATAAAAATATGACTATTAGTACATGTATGTACATATGTATTCTTATCTGCAAACAGTTGTAGAAGTAACAAGACTAACTCGTTGTCACCTAAGCAGTAGCTTCAGCGACTTATTTGAACACGTGCTTAATATCTGTAGATAAATGTAGGATAAGTTTTTAACCACGCCTCCGAAAGCGGATAAGGGCGCAGGCTGTAGTAAACTTTGATTTGCTCATAAAGTAACATGAAACTTGGTGAGGTTGGGCGGTGGCCCAACGTCATCGCTATTGTTCTGTGTCAAATTGTAAAGTGAACTTGATAATTGTTCTTCTATGTGTATATTATTGTAAGCTTTTTCGTATTTATCTTCAAGGTCAAGGTTGTTAGATAGGTCAGAATGATTGTTGATGTCTGTGCTAATAGGAATTGCGTCATCGGCACTGGCACTGTACCAAGTACAAACTTTAACCTGTACCCCTGTTTCTGAAAGTAGGCCCAAGGCTGTCTTACCAAAGATGGTGACTTCTATAATATCATTCATTCCGTTTATTATTTTTCGCGATTCGTAATGCTGATTTGTCAAGGCTGGCTCTTCGTCTATCCTGTGCGGGTTTACCCGGCACTGACTCAAACATCACATGCCCGTTATTATCCAAAAGATAATTTCGAGAATCTACATCACGCTACCACATAAAGATTTGCAATGCGTCCGCCTATGAATTTCATTACGTGTTCCGCGCACGCGATGAGTGGAGCGCTTCAATTGAGCAGAGCGATTGACTGCGCACTCCCGGACAATGACACAACGGTAATTAACAGGCGGGAACTAGCAGAAGTCTGTGATCTGACTCATCGCCTTCCAATCTTATCTACCAGGAACACTGGAAAGACACTTCAGCACATGACTAACAATGATACGAAATCTGAATGATTTCAATAGCGGTGAAAGACCTTTAGATAAAAGGTTCTTGGATCACAATTCGCTACAGGGCAAAACTGTCCCTGAAATAGCAATGGCAATGAATAGTGAACTGGGACTGGTGGTTCTAGAAGTAATATAAGTATTTATAGATTTTTGGTCATATGTATGATAGCTACCGCTATCGAATCCAGCAAGTGTACAAACTTTACTTCGCGACGTTGCATCAACTCCCTCGGAAGGGCGATGCGCTGTGAGTTGGCGGTCGTGTTTACGATTACGCACGCTTGCCACACGCACCACAATGGCCACGCGTGCATAATTCAGTTTTTGGAGTTAAGAGGACGCTGCGAGTACATTACTATATTTTTTAAATATCATCTATATCTTATCTAACTAGATATATCATTCTGATCTAATCTAATCTAGTAGTAGTAAAATCTAGTAATGTTTACTATCTAGTAATAGCGCTGTCACAACATAAATCTTATAAAGATAAAACAGTTAGCGTTAGGATTCGTATTTAAAATCTTTCGAAGGCCCCATTACAAGTTTATATACTATTCAGTAGATATTACACTATCGGATAATTAATGGATAGGTCAATAACAAAAGAATCACACCACCACAGAACATCGACTTGAAAGTACAGCAAGTTTAAAACAACAGACAATTCTAGTAAAACAATATTCATTATGTCATTATAAAACCTTATCGGCCATTACGTCTAAAGATAGCGAAAGCAAAAACACAAGAAGGCATCGGATGCAGCGGCACTCCGCCTTATCTCATCTATACAAAAAGCTCGCAGGTTGTCGCACCGGCGGTAGGGTACTGCCTTCTTGAGGCGCGTGCGGCGCGTCACGTAGGGCCTAGGGCCGACTCTCTCTCAGGCGAGCACGTAATATAATATTTCGGCTCCCATTGTGGGAAAAGGGACAAAGCGTTGCACGCCGCGGCCCCTCACCCTCGGGGCAATGTCCACGCTCCAATTGACGTGGTTAAAGTTCGAAGGATCGAAATAGTGTATGGGATTTTCAGATCTTTGATTTGTGTGAAATGTAAATATTTATCAAATATGTTTTTTTTTTCACCATTCAGTTATTAAAATATTTTTGTCAATGACTGTTATATGTATAGATTCTGCAATAGATTTTACATGGTTTACAACATGAAATTAATGTTTCCTGCTTAAAAATTAAAAGTTTCTTCGGCACATTATTTATTTAATAAAAGTATTTTTTGCTCGTAGTTTAAAACTGTTGCCGTTTATATGGAAGATTATTTAAATTTAAATTTTGACATAAAACCCTGGGGACCTACTCTTTAAAGAAGAACAGGATGTAGACAGGTGTAAAAACATATAGTTTGACGTCACAGAACGTAAAATATGATATTTAATTGTGCGTAATAGTTAAACTTGACACAGCGACTGTATGTACAACCGTGTGAACCGTGTGAAGCGTCCGCGCACTCAAGTGCTTCGCTGAACTCGCACGTGTGTTGCCGACACGACGCGCACACGACCCACTGTCAACCTGTTAAATGTAATAATCAATTACGAAGCCCCAGTACAAACATTTTCAGTCCGAAATACGTATTTATTTAACATTTAAACCTAATATAGATTGTCAATAATATATTTAAACATATTGTCGTTTTCTACATCGAGATCCTGTTGCCTGTTGGACGCCTGGCATCCGGCACACGTTACAGCGCGTTTCTCGCCTGATCGTAAACCATTCGTGTTTGTTCTGAGTGTTTGAGATAATACATCTAGGAACTGTATGTTGGCGCATCTAATACAAATATTTTATCTGTTGACGGACGTCAGTGGTAAGTGTTAATGACGTAAAGGTGTCACCAAACCTTGCGTCAGAGCGGCGCCGCCAGCGAGAGGTATGTCTGTCGAAAGACACGTGTGGAAACTGGTAATATAGAAATTAGGTCTTGTTAGCTTCTCATTTAAAAATCTTCACCATTAGGCTTCGCTAAGTAAACTTCGTTCGGCGAACATGTCGAAGCGGTTTGTTCGAACGCGAGGCCTACGAACAACTACAACGAAGTGAGGGAGACTAACCGTACTCGTATAATATGTCTACGAGTCCGGCAATAGAATGGACGTGATGGAAATAGAAATAGTTTATTAAATACAACATAGATTAAACCATAACAATAGCATTTATACTAACTTAAAATTAATTATATTTTGCACTTTTATACTCCAGCCATAATTAAGTAATACATTTGTAATTAATGGTGGGCATCACCAGATTAAACTTAAGTTTAATCTGGTGATGCCCACGCTAGGCAATGCCTGTACCGTAGGCACCGACATTTAGAAGTACAAGAATTTTTCCGTACACATCAATACTAAACCCAAACTTATGACGTTTCGGTTGTTATTATGTAAGTAATATTACATTTCTCCGGTATAAATGTAGAATAAATATGCAGAATGGGAAAATAAATAGAATAAAAATTTAATAAAAATAACTAGACATATAAGTTATTAGCAATGGTTAGTGCAAGTATGACACATAATATTCAGAACCATTACATAATGATGATGAGTGTTACGAAGTTATTTTCAACAGGTTCTCAGTGTCACTATAATTTAAGGTGAGCAACCATTTCAGTAAGGTGGATGTGGCTTGTGGCAAAGATTTTTCTAATAAGTCGCAGCGTTTTATTACAGAGTTGTAAATATGAATTTGTATAAATAAGCCAGTACATTATGCAAAGAATGTTTTAACTAATGGCGTGGGTAATCGGTAGACTCTACGGGCTAACATAGCTTTATGTTCGTCAGATCCGAAAACAGTTTTATGAACTGTCAAAAAGTTTTGACAGTTCATAAAACCTTACCTTTACCTTACGGTCGGCATGCCAGCATCCCTATAAAGATCTGTAGTGGGGTACCGGAATGATTTTTTTAACATGACTGTTATTGACGTATAGGACGACAGCGGCGGAAACGGGGGCGAGACGCGCGGGGTAAAATATGGTCTTCGTATCGCGGTCGGACGAAAGGGTGTGCTAAAAATTGTACAGTTCAGTTCACTTAATATTGTAAATAAATTAAATATAAAGATTAAGATCTTTATTAGTTATTTTCCTAAATAACCTATGGTGACCCCGACGTGATTACGACGTGTTGTCGACGAGATATTGGCGATATATATCCGAATTCCGACAAGTTTTTTATATCGCCGCAACGACGAACGGCGTAAACTTAGTACGTGGATGGAAGAAAGGAATCGTGGACTACTCATACCCGACGATACTGTTGTTGGCTGCTTTTACCTACTGGCTGCTGCTGCATGGAAATCGTTCAGGAAGTAGATTTTAATATTTCCTACACCCGAGCCTAAACGTGGGAAG
>DWLR01000311.1:0-28373 GCA_018246295.1 Papilio alexanor hazarajatica
TATATATATATTATATATATATACATGATAATAAAATCATTACTTTTAAGTACTCGTGGACCTAGTATTTGGAACGCGTATTTACAAGTACTTGTACTCGCAATACTCAGTACGTAATTTTCCTAGTATGTCACACCTGTAGCGAGAACACAAACGCCACTGCAGACTCTAGATGTCCGCAGTTTTCGCTAATTACATGTCACGACATACGAAGAATATCCAATATAATTATGGTAATTATCAATAATAAATGACTTTTTGCTGAATAACAAAGACTTTTTGTATCCTTTGGGGTTACAAAATCCTCGAGTACAGTCTTATAGAGTTAATTATTATTTATTTCCGTATTGTAGTTTTTATTATTTATTTTGATGAATAAATTACGAGTATTGCAATAATTAGACGTCGAGTGAAGAGACTGAAAAGACCCGAGAAGTTCTCGAGGTATCTCAGGATCATGCTGGTAAATAGTCTATCAAATATTAAAAACTGCAAAATGTTTTCTCTTTTCTATTTAAAAAATATTGGCAAATAGTCTAAATATTTTTTTGGTATTTTTTATCCATTCCAAATAAGCTTCAGCGTGTGCTAAAAGAGGCTCACGACAATAGTCGAATAGGCAGATTCGAACCCGCGACCTTAAGTTCGGCAGTCCGTACTCTTAACCATTAGGCTATTTGCGAGTTTTACATTTATCATCCTGGAGCCAGACGGTGGCGATAGTTGTTGCACGGGACGCATTCGGCGCGCAACAACTCTTACCGGAAGGTACCACGATTTTAAAGAATGTTAGCGCGAAGTTGAGATATTCCCAATTAGGCCCTTCCCAAGTCCTTGCCTTCTCCCCTTTTCCATACCTCGGGGCTTAGGTACCACTCGCGGAAGGCAAGGGGCTCAACCCCACAAAAATCTGAATTCTTCCGTGATGAATTTCAATGTCAACTTGATATTATTATTCTAATAAAAAAAGTTTAGGCAGCTGATATTTTTTTCGCCATCTCAATGATGAACAGTGGCCATATATATATGACAGTTACTGATGAGATTTACCGATGACTTCGTTTTTCAGAGGGCAAGCCATCTTCCAGATGTTGCGAAAGATTTCCATAAATGTCTGAATTTAGATTATGTTCTCATATACTTTCATCCTCATCTTATTTTATTGATTTAGTAATACAAATTCAATGATCTTGCTACTGAATATACTCAATACATAAAACATTGAAATAGAAGATAAAGACCTAACTCAAATTCTGCCAGTCTTTGGCTGTACATATTTAAAAAAATTATCAGACTAAAATCGCTAAGCATGGCATGGTGTCGTAGTCACTCTTACATTTCCATCACAATAGCGGGGTCAAAGACGAGCTGAGGGTATAGGCTAAAGTGTTTACAGATAAAAAATAATATCGCATTACAATGTACAGTATTTAAATCTGACGCATTATGTTACGCGTATTTATAATCATCATTATCTCCCTGTCCTTTTCCCACTTGCGTAGGTAGCGTAGGTCAGCACAGTATGTACTACTTTTCCATACATCCTGAACTAAAGTGTAGTTCATACTGTGACTGATTTTGGCTGTATATAAATATTAAGCATATTTATAATGATGATGAATTTCAAATAGTTATAATCCTTAAGCAAATTATTTGAAGAAGAAAAAACGAAGGTTTATGACCTTTGTGTCTGTAAAGATATAATGAAGCTGTAGTTTGTTTGAATGCGCTAATCTCAAGAACTATCAATTTTATCTGAAAAATTCTTTTTGCATTTGACTTTTCAACTTAGGCAGCTATTTAACATCACAAGATGATGGCAAAGTGGTGCGGGTTAAATTTATTAATTTAGACATAATTTTTTTTTTACATTTAATTTTGACATAAGGTTGAAGCATTTTTTTGTTTCTTACCAAAGGACACATGACAACACAATAAGTTATAGCATCCACATAATTCATGTTCTAAATATAGAAAAATAACTCACCTCAGCATCATTTGAGAAAATCTTGAGTTCATAGGTCTCGTTCATGGAGACCACACCTTTTATGTTCTCTTCCTCTATCAGCTGGAACACACAGGGGTAGTTAGGTGGCTAATTAGTTAGTTGTAGAGATAGTCAGCTTAGTCTTTGGTCAAATGTATTTTGGATTGAAATAAACTCATGACTTCTTGACTTATGAACTTAAATAATGGAAACAATTGAATAGAAAAGGATAGGAAGGAGAGGTGTCCTCAGGAAGAGGAGGGTTAGCGTCAGGCAGGCGACCGGCCGTAAAAATTGTAGTCAAAACCTATTACAGTATGCACTAAAGTAGAGTCCGGGACATATGGAAGAGTAGTACATACTGTGCCAACCCTACGCAAGTGGGAAAAGGGCAGGAAGTTGATGATGTAAGCCAGATGAAGGATGTTGATAAGAGAAGAGAGGAGGAGGGGTAGGTGAAATTGGATTAGGCCTTTGATAACTAATTCATCAGAGAAAATACAGAAACATACAAGAAATAATTAATTTAAAAAACCCATGACAGCCCAGAGAAGAATATGAATCCAATGATATCACACATAGATATTATAGAACAGATATACATACATACATAACTGTGAAAAACATTATACTCCTATCTACCTCAAACACATACACTGAACTCAAACTCAGTACTTAACACCAGTAGAATGTTTCACAAGTAAATTTGTTCCATTGTGATCTCCTGTAGCCAACCAACCAATTTTGAAGATTTGTATTCTACCCCGGAGTGTCATAATGATGTGATCTCTGATGACAATCATAGTCTATTGGGAAAATTCGTTTTTTAAATTAACTATTACTCATTTAAAAACACACGACTTAGGTAAGTTGTTTTAAGCATATTTGAAGCTTGATTACACAAGTTCAGGGAAACATTTTTGTTGTGGTCTTCTCTAAACTGTTATACATTTAAAAGCAGACTTGTACCACCTGTTTAAGTTTTAGTTAGATTTACTATATTTCATTTTGTGTCAATACACACACAAAACCAATTAATACAAAGTGATTCTGTGTTACTGCTATTTGACTTTATTCAATACTTGACCTGTCCTATTACATTTGAATTAAAAATGCATTTAATTTAATTGCACTTTAAATTAATTTTACTGTTTAACGGCAAAACTTAGTATGTTTCTGAACCATTTAACAAATGTAAAAGTTATTTTTTTACATGAAAATTATGTTTATGGGTAAAGTATATATATATACAAATAAAGTATGTAAATATACTTAAAATTTACTTAGGTGGACAAACTTAGCACAACCATAAAGGGACATAACTAGAGGCCCTTTACTTGCCAAATGTCCTTTCCATTCTTATAGGAAAAATTGTAGAGTTGTTACTCTATGTGAATTTGTATTCATTGATGAATGTAAATAAAAATTGGATATGTATATTATAATTATTTTACATCAGTCAAACTGACGTTCAGTTTAAAAGCTAATTCATAGTATGTTAATATTGCACTCTGTGTCTGTTGTGTACTAATTAAAAGATTTTAATCAGTAACTTCAAAACACAAAAAAAATTACTAACATTATTTTATTTGTGTGTTTAATATGTTAATTTTATATTCCTTAATACCCTATAACTATGTTCTGCTATAACTATATTTGCTGCTGAAAATAAGAAACAAATTTGTTATTGCAGCTTTGAAATAATTTGCTAAGAGCCTTTTATTAAATTATGAAACAATGAAAATTGCAACTAAATTACTTAAGTACTTTTGATAGTACAAATAATTTATAATTATTCAATTCATTATATTGTAATTTCATTTGGATACACAAACATTAATTCATAATATTCATATTAGAATGTTCTATTACATTTCATATACGCATTTTAAAAAACATTTAAAAATGATAGAAAAATATTTTCTATAAGAATGGAAATAACCTTTATTTCACAAATAATGAAACAACATACCTTTTTCGTCATGCTTTGGAAAGGAAGAGCACCTAGGATTACGTGGTCATCTATTCTATCGTACCAGCGCCGGCTGCTCACCTTCTCCATCAGCACATTGTATAGTAAGGTCGGATAAAATGTAACTCTGGCAAACATTGCAGTGCCCTGTGAAGAAACAATTAACTTCGAACATGTACAGTCCTCACACACGATAATATGCGAATAATTGTATTACAAGGCGTGCAAAGTTATGACGCTAACTACCAATACCATGGTGAAAGCAGGCTGCTCGTCGTGGTGGGGATTGATTTAATTTCTGTAAAGAAACTTCTTTCAACTGTGCTTCAGGTTTGTTATGACAGAAACTGTCAATTGCACTGAATGACACGTTCAGAAATCAGTTTTTCTCGAAACGAAAGCCATAAGATATTTTTAAAAATTCAATTTAAAAATATAAGATTTAAAGTAAACGTATTACCGCATTATGAATGAATTTTAAGTCATTGCAACATCAAAAGCTTGAATGCTTAATATGCGTAATTTTTACAACAATGAATTAACAACATATTCAGTTTGGGAAGTAAATATATAAATTAGATAGTATAATTGATGAAGCTTCCAAATTTTACTAACGCAAAAGGATGTATATCATTAAAATATATCTACATATTAACTATGTTACATTATGTCTTTACCTTACTGAATCTAACAATATCATCATAAGTTTGTATTTTAAATCATTGTCATTATTATGTTAAGAGTAGATTTTTTTATAGCAATACTATAGTTTTAAGTTTTAATATTGTTTATTTCCGCCTTATCATAAAAAATAACCGATATTAAATCTACATATTTGCTGACAAAAAATAGAAGGCGCAGTTCACTACGCTTTTAGGTGTATAAGAATTACACGTAACGATAACTTAATGATGTTATCCAATTGTGGAACTCCTATCAATGATTTACCCCAAATTCGATTCAGAGACAATCAAGTCAATCAAGAGCACGAGTGGGCTGTTAAGTAATATAAATCATGGTTATTTAGGCTTAAGATAGCTGTTCCAAACAAGGCTTATATGCTGTAAATGGACTTTATTGAATTTTATGTTGCGATTCTTCCAAATTACTATTTCTCTGTGTTCTGTCATGAAGTAAGACCTAATTGTACTTCACTGTCATATCATATTTTTCTTTTGGTGGGATTAGTGTACCCAGTTCGTTAAACTGGATTAGAATATTCGATATTTATGCAAATATGTTTTCGAGCACGTATTCTCCCATATCTCTTATAGTATTTTTTGAAAAAGGATATAGACTTTTTAAATGACTGCACCTTGTAAGTACTTGTGTAACGTCCTACAGAACAGAATTTTTTGCAA
This sequence comes from Papilio alexanor hazarajatica, assembly GCA_018246295.1. Lineage (NCBI taxonomy): Eukaryota > Metazoa > Arthropoda > Insecta > Lepidoptera > Papilionidae > Papilio > Papilio alexanor. The sequence goes on from DWLR01000311.1 coordinate 5,321, forward strand.
CAAAGGGTCATTTTACTACATTTTCTTTCACAGTTTTTAAAAATTTTAAGCTCAATATCTCAAGAAATCTAACTGCAAATGAAGTTAATACTCTGAGGATTATATAGGTAGTATATTAAATATAGAGCTTGTTATTTCAACCATGCCGTATGAATATTTTTACTTATAAGTTTTTTGTAATGTATGTTATTAATATGCCGGTCGTGGCGGGCTTCTTTCAGAAATCGAAAGAGATATCATCGGCGTGATGCATCGCGGCCATTTGTCGCGCGCAGCGGGGCGTGCGCTCACTCGACCGAATTTAAAATTAAATTAAAGAACAGCAAAAACAACGCCAACGTCTGCAGCGCGTATCTAAAACGCCATGAACAAGTAAGTAAATTTAAACATATGTCCGATTTTTTATGTTGGAATAAATTTTATAATTTCTTCCAATTGAAGACCCATGCGCGGAACCAGGATTTTCATTTGGGGAGGGGGGGGGGTATTGACCCTTCGTGGTAAAAGTATTGGGCGACGAAAAAAAACCAAAGTCGCTAGTGTTCTCTTATCAGCTTCGGTCATGAAATTATCCAACGCTTACTTGAAAAACAAGGAAAAAATCTTAACTTTTGATTTTGTCAATTTTCATAATGGGGGGGGGGGGGGAATTAATACGATTTTCAAAACTTCATATATAATTCGAAAAAAAAAAGAATTGTATAAATATCGTACAAGAAAATTGTAATTAAAACAATAGAAGTTTTCATAATAAGCGTGATCACAGGCGCTCACTAGATTTACATAGATTTGATCTACACTAATTTGTCTATGACTCCCGTAACAAAACAATTTAAAGTAAAAAAAGAGCTATTGTCTCTGTTCTTATTTTATTCGACAGATAATTAATTCATTTTATCACGATGCAGCGTTCTCGGAAACGTAGCGAAGGGGTCACGGGTCAAAGAATTACGAGTAAATAATTAAATTTAATGATACGCATTTGTCCAGAGACACAAAGGGCGTGTAAATATCTGTCGTTGCTCATGATTTCACGCTTTCGGTGTAAAACAAACGTTAAAATTAATTCACGCCTGCGTGGCGATAAGAATGGACAGATGTCATTATTCTATTATATACCTAATTAGTCTAGAGTCACCTCGGGTAGATCCGTAGTCGTAGTAATCGAAATAAAATATACTTTGATATCTACTGGTGCTTGGCATAAATATCGACTATTATTTGACTTGATCCATTTTAGAAGAAACTTTGAATCCTTTCGTAAAAACTTTGGGTAAAGGGCACCCCCCATAAACGGCGAGTTCGGTCGAGAAACATATTCAAAGTTGAACTACCGTTTCACTTACATAGAAATAATAAATATACGAACACAATATGCATAAATCAAAGGTTAATAAGAGCTTATTCATGCATTTAAAACTATTACATGATGTTCATTAGTCGTACATTGTGCATTTCGTCGGATAATATTTTTTTATCGTCTTACACATTTTTAATTAAAGGCCACTTCTGTGTGCGTATTTAGTTCTAATGACGTAATTTAAGGGACAAAACTTAAGGAACTCCGCATAATGTAATCTCGTATTGAACCACCTACGGGCGACACGGTAATTAATAAGCGATATGAAATAATTTAACCGAATGTTTTTTCGAGTCTCGCCGACCAAACTGATCGCTTCAGAGAGCCGACATAAAATGCATTAAGCCTCGATACGATATCTCATCTGTCATCATTAATGCCACAGCATCCTAATAAGTTTGCTACAATAAATAAAGGGGGTATATCAAAGAAGTGCGCTTCAGATAAAGTAGGATGACAACACTGATAATATCAAATTAGGACTGAGGTAAACGAAATTAAATTCTGAAAAAAATCGAAAAAAAAAATGAAGAGATGTAAAAGCATAAGCTCAGACACAGGTTTGATACGGACAGACTGGATAGGTGAAGGTGGTAATAGATATCTGCTTCTTGCTAATCTTTTAACAATTTACCAAGACAACCGTAAATATTGTGTAAGATAGGAATAGTATTGTAAATGCTAATTCGCGTATGGCGTTTCTTGTATTGACTCTTACATACGCCTAGGTATGTTTTATTACACACCTTAGTGTTTTTGTAAGTCCTATATAATATTAAGTTGTGCTGTAACTTAACTATTGTACCATTCTAAGAACAGCTTATTGTTCTGTAAAGATTCTAACAACGTGATTGTCATATTTACTTTACATTGTAATAGGTTTTAAATTTTATCAATCTTAATTTCATTCTTTCGAATTAGATAGTCCTAGACACTGCGTGACTGGGAGACTCTAGCAGGTCGGTTGTAATTGTGGCCAAGTAAAATATGGCGGCGCACAGCACGGACTCTGTCGTGGGTGTCTCGCCGCCTTAATATCGACGTTTACACGCTATAAATATTTTAAATGATTATCTTAATGCCGCTTTCATTTACATATATATACATAGGAAGCAATGAGGAGGAGTATTCGCACCGCATAAAGTGGCTAAAAGGGGCCAAGGTACTATACCTTTGCCCCTTTTAGCTAGGGCTAAGTACGAAGGAAGGCTTAGAAAAGAAAGCTCTAACGAATATCAATCTATTCGGGTCCAACGGTCACCTGGTCGCTCAGTGCCCCTATAAATAGTTACGTCTCGAGCCAAATCGGTCTGCAAACGCGCTTCAACAGATATCGGAGGTTTATTTGAGTCCGAAAAGCGCTCGGAAGACTTAAAGGCCTCGCTTGATGCACGACGACGCGCTGCCGACCTTTATATTCAAATCGTCCATTCAAGCCGCCCCTCGTCTATGCCGCGGCTGACAATTCGCGGTCATTTCGAAAAAGGAACGCCTCGAACGTCATATCGTTTGAATTTTGCTTTTTTGGGCGCGCGATACGCATCTGGCTCCCGGAGAAGTTCCGAAGTCGGGCGTCGTTTATTTGGACTCGATTGTGTCCGCGAGATCTCGCCTGAGATATTTGACGTCGGGGACTGATAAAGTTAGTGTTTTGCGGCGGGCGGGACGTTAACGAGCCGCTGAGTAATGAGACGTGCCATTGTGATTTGAACAATGGCGGTTTTCCGATACCCATTGTTTCTATTATTTAAAATGATAGCGATGGCGAAGGTGTTATTCTTTAAAATTATTTATCTGTATTAACTTTAGTTTATTATTTGTTAATAAACAGATATAGAGATTGATTGTATAAATTATTCGTTTTTATAAAAAGGGAACACTATGAAATTATTGCACTTTTTTACCTTTAAGGTATAACTAAGCTTTATTAACGTACCTATTGTTAAGCTTTAGTCACCTAAGGTATTTTCTATATGTTCAATATGCGAAGCTTATTTGCAAATATCAAAGTCCGAAAGTTGATGCAAATGCGATGGCTGAGGCGCGCTGGACGGCCGCGGTAGAGATCTGCATACAATGCGCGGCGACCGGCGTCGCTCCAGTTTGCCAGTAATTTACTGCTGACGCTCTGCTAAGATGTCGTCCTCTGATAGCTGCTGCCTAATTTAGTAAATTATTTTTTCTCCTGTTGCAGGACGTGTCTAAAGTATCGGTGACGGAGAGAAGCCACTGTCTGACAATCATATTCTCTGTTACTATATATAGGTACTATACACGTAAGGTCATTAAGCGTGATATAGCTGAAGCTTGAGCACATACAATGACAGAATTTAACCAACATTGCGTCACAATAAAGCAAATGATTCATTTAAATATTTTAATACCTTTTGTAGAGCTTCTTACATAAGTAAATTAATTATTATTAAAAATTACAATTAAACTTAAATGGCAAGTAGGTATGATGTAGATATATTAATCACACCACAAACATTACATATAAAATTATTTGCCAAGGGGACTAGGCGTTGCTAGAAATCTCATAACTTTTCATGTTATCGCCAAAATCGACGTTTTTGACATGTCAATAAATTTGAAACTGTACACGAAACCTTAACACTTTGGTAATCTGACAAGGAGGACTGCCGAGGACAACGCACCGTGATAAAATTTTCAGCTTTGCAACATCATCCGGACCGCAGCTTAAAAGTGCAGACTGTTCAAAAATGCAACACTTATGTTGTTATTCTTCTTCTACATATCAAACGATTCTAGAAAAAGGAGCTTGCTCCCGGTTTCTTGACAGTGGCATTACCGTGTCCCCAGAAAACGATCATATAATAAAGTGGATGGCATCAGAAAGTTATCAAAAAAATGGAAACACATAATCCCAGTAATCCATATCTCTCTTTGCTTATCCCACTGGAGTAGGCGGATTGCGCTTAGTTATAAAAAAAAGGATACTACTTACATTGTTTACTGAATACGGTGTACTTTTATTTTGTTTATGCCTTCTACTTATAAAATTCTCAGCCAGAGTAAAAAAGTGTATAAATAACAGGCCAGTACAGGGTAAGGTTTTAATAAAGATTGCTAGTTATTATCTGTTCACCACCAATTACAGCGCGTGGAACGCCCTCTGCTGACAAATTGGCGCGCGCCTCCGCGCCCTTTTCACATTTACAATATGGCTGCCGATGACCATGCCGGGAATTTAAATTAGCATTTTTTTAATGTCCTTTATTTATAACTCATATTTCTTCATTACCAACGATTAATTTTATTTAAATTATGAGAAACGTAATTTGGGTAATTTACTTCTTAAGGCATTTCACAGGACGGGAAATTAATCAAAAATTAACAATTATTTGTAGTGATAGAATAAGAAATAAAAAGGAGTGTAACTTCCATCGCGTAGTAAGTCTTTTTTTATAATATTCTCGGACATTATTCTCACATGGCCATCTGATCGAAAACTAAGCAGAGCTTGTACTTTGGAAACCAGACAACCGATATACTACATATTACTACTTTTATTTTGTACATACTTTTATAGATAATTACAACTAGACTCAAGACAAATGACAAGTCCTTGCACACAAATGTAAATCCTGAGTGGGAATCGAACCCACGACCTGCGACGTGAAAGGAAAACATCAACCACGCCGGCCGGTCCGTCAAGTTGTACTTATCGAAACGTGCGTACAATAAAATACTTTCCTGTAAACTAAGTACACACAGAATTCTAAACAGAATGTTAAATGCTTTTAAAAGCTAACACAATCAGTTAACATATCACTTCAGTAGGAATACGCATTGCTTGAGGGTAGGGTATAGTAATGGGGATTATTATAATTAACATCAATGCGATAAAATAGAAGTTACCTACCTATCAAAACTAATTTTGTTTTCTTCTAATATTGACACACTGGTTTTTTTTGCTTATCTTTAAATGGGAGGATTTTTAAACAAATCCTTTTTTATAATTATCTATTGTCGAGTTAGCGCTTTGACGTAATGTTATTTAAAGTCTATTTATTTTGCAAGGCAGCTCCGTAAAATACAACTAAAATATTCAGTTTAAAAGAAGATTTTATTAGCGCTATTTATGCTGAAAATACCATGATAAAAACATTATGTAGACGATAATCATGCACTAATGTAATTAAATGGAGTTATATATAAATAAAGCAGTTTCCGAATTGATGTGTTTAAAGAATCATAAAGTTGCCTCTATAAGTGAGGCATTTAGGTTCATTTTGTTACACTTATGGTGACTTTAACGATAAGTACCGCAAAGAGCGCAGTTTTATGCATGCGATGACATTAGAAAAGCAGCAGCAAGGCGGGGGGGGGGGGTATGATTCCCATATGTAACATACTCGTACACTAAATGTAAATTGAACTTACACGCCTTAGCTAACTAATGTATCTCTATATGAACGATTTTAAAACTGTAATAAATAATTTATGATACTATATATGAGCTCACGCCCATAAATTATAGAGGTAGGCTGAGATTACGGATTAACATGTGGCGCGATCCTGGCAACCCCCTCTCGTTCTACATCAATACATCTACGCATGCTCGTCGGTTACGACAATTCCTTATATCGTTTTTCAGTTCACTTGTATTTAAGAAACTGGCTAGCTATCTACATCCCCAAAAATAAGACAAATAACAAATGCGTTGCTAGTCTTTTGGTAGGAAAGCGGAGAGAACTGGATGAGGGAAAGAAGGTAATAGGAAGGGGGTGGGTAGTCGAACGGGGCCCGCGGAATCTAATTCAGACGAAGGAGGTACCTACGACTTTTAGATTTCCTCGTCCCCTTCGTTAATGAGTCCAGTATTGATTAACATTTAATGACTGCCTCGAAAACCTCACATTAATCCACGTCCGTTGAGATACAGCTTGAAATATGTTGCAACAAAAGTAAAGCTAATCGCAGGCGGAATTCAATTCAAATGCTACGCCATTGTTGTCTGCCAAACTGTTTGTTTGGACGATTTTTAACATGTTTTGACTCTGCTGGCGCTGGCTGGCTGCGCGGCGTGACGTGTGACGCCGGGATGTCGGAACGTTCCGATTAATGGAGAAGGAAGTTTGTCACTGAGTCTCAACTTTAATATTATTAAATGTTTACTATTTACTGCGGATTTTTATACTCAACTAACGCATTAGCTTCGTTATAATGCATTAATTTCTTTTTGGTTAAATGTAGACTATAGTTTTGTTTATGATGTATCATTTTTTTTGTTTACTCTGATCATGGATTCATTTGATTCGGTGCTATAAAATTGTTTAAAATTTTGAGAGAAATCCTTAAATTTAAAATTGTTTGATTTGGTGCTAAATGTTATGTCAATTCTAACTACTGCCAGCTCGTTTTTTTGCAGTTTTGTCGCCCCTTATATACTCGTATAACTTGTCAGATAACGTTTAAATAAGCTGTGATAATATTCCTTTCATGCTTTCATTGGGACTAGAAGGTTGGTGAAGAACTAATTTTTTTTTCACATTGTAATGTAGATTAATAAACTTTTTTCTGATCTAGATTTTTCAATGTCTGGTCGATTGTGCGTACATTTTAATAAGAAGATCCATTCTAGTTCAGGACGGAAATTGTCACTTATATATCCTCACTCGCTTTTTATCAAGTCACATCAATTAGTTCTGGCAGGGACCGGGAACAAATCACCAACTCCATTAACAGTTTTGAAGTCGCGTCACTTAAGTGTTGTTTGTCAAAATCACATCGACGTCGGTTTGTGGACGTCACAATATATCATAGAGTCTATTGTATTCGGCGGCTTTTGCTTCTCGGGACCCGTACGAAAAATTTACAACAAAACCGTATGTCGAAATAACAAGTAATTACAAATATACACAAGTACTAATTTGTATCTGACCATCTTTTATTTTTTATTGTTCTTTTAAAACACGCTAATTGCGTGTTTCAAATTCTTTATCCATCAGTGTACAATGAAGTTCTAAAACAGATTGTCCTTAGAAATAAATAAGTATAAATGTGCGCTTACTCCGAGATAACAGATTTCCATTTGATACGGTACTGGCACACCTCCCCCGCTGCTTGCTCCTCAGGTATAAGTGTACTATAGCCTCAGAAGTGAACACTTATCTAATTCCATATTGGCAGATTCATCGGAATTCCATCCTCGCTGACTCATCAAAACAAAAGCAATTCACTCAAAACTGTGTAACATACGTCCGATGTTATTAAATACGGAACCATTTTTTGCTACTCTCAGATCGCACCTCAGCGTCTTTTTTATTTCAAGCTCGGCTACCGGTGATCTATCTAGTTATAGATGCTTCATTGACAGTTCCGTGTGGCCGTCTGACAGTTTGACTAATGTTGCCATGTGCTGTGCGAGCGATTGATGTTTAAATAAAGACTCGGAATTCAGATTGGGGTGTCGGCACTAGGACAAATGACGCGGACAAGTTATTGTTATGGTAAATTAGTTTTTTCACATACACGGTACAAATGTATGTTCATATAAATAAATAGTAAATATATTTAGTTATCTTCAAAAGAAGAAATACTGTCGTTATTAATAAAAAAAAGATAACACGGTCTGTTCTCTTTTTTAAAAACCCGTAGCTATCTTATTACTGTAAAGCTTATAAACGGGGAAAACGATAGGAACAAAACGTATTCTGTCTGGACTAGGAGGTTGTAAAACATATGCACGGCCGCTACATTAAGGATTGATTTCACTGCTCTGCGTAATATTAATAAACGCTTTGGAAACATCTCGTTCCTGTTACGAGAGATGGATGGCTTCAATTGAGACATGCGCGTCCACTCGCAGGTATGCGGGATGTTATAACTCTGCCATATTGTAGACGTAGCTGGTAAACAGTTATTTGAGCCCTATTATGTTGGAAATAAGTATTATTTTTTATTAATAAAGGAGTTAATTCATTGCTAGGATATCTCTGTATGATCGCAGCAGCCGGACTGTCTGACCCAACGATGATTTATGTTCAAAAATTCTAATTGAATCGTTATTCTAATTGAAATAAAGATGAGTATTGCGTAACAAGATGTTTCTCATTAACAAGAAGTTTGTTGATCACAGCTAGTGATTATAGGGAGATGGGTTATCGAAGGTTTGGAAATATTCGGCGGTCGGTGTTTCGGACGTATGTCTGTACGTCGGTTTGTTTAGACCGACGTATAGATAACGGCGGTTCGCTTCTAGCTAGCTTTATATTACGACGGTCCTCAGTTTCTGTCTCAATTCAAATGAAGCCAATTTAAATTTGTCTTAGAGTCAAATATGTACTGACTTAACATATGTAATGGAAAAAAATGCTACCTCTAAATGAAATGGATGAAACACAGTTTTATAAAGTGACGGCACAAGAGAGTTATGTTCACCTTCTGGTCCTGCATAATACATAAGCAGCTGCTTTTTCGCAAGGCTGAGTTGTATAAAGTAAAAGCATTTAAAAAATTTAAATTTCTTAATATATATGATCCTAAGGACTTTTGTTATTGCAAGTAAAAACATTAAGCGTTGTTAAAAAAGTACGTATAAACTTATTTGGTCAAAGGTTCACCATAATCAAATGATTGTACTTATTGATCCCAGATTATACCACAAGACTTCTCGCCCAGTTTTGATACAACTTTTCCTTATTTTACTTCAATAGAAGGTCGGTTGGTGTGTCAGTTCTGTTGCACCTATAGTAATACAATATTAAAATAAATTTATCTGTGAATAATTAAAAACAACTATATGTATTTGATTAAAGCATCAGTGTTCATGCTAATTATTTATGTCTGTCTAAAAATATAATGCACCATTATTTATTAACAAAACATTAAATAATTTAGACCGTATTATTTCCAGATAATTTATAATCGCCCGATCTTCTTAGCTGCTAATTCCTGTTTGCGAAATTGTTAGCCTACTTATTACCGGCAATTGAAACCAATAGCATTTGTTTAAATTAGGCCGTTGAATTAATGGATTTAATACACTATTACATGACAATACAATGACAATAACGGAGTGGAGGAGTTATAATTCGATATTCCGACGAACTCGCTTCTGTTTACGCCGTGTTTATTGATAAAGCGCGCGAAATTATCCAGATTTCGCGCGCAAATTTCCGTTTCTCTTTGTTTATCTGCCAAACACACAGCTAGGTATACCGATATGGTTATATTCAGTCGTAACGAGCGGTATCGCTACGACTTAAAGACTGTGAAATGTTAAATGGTGAGCATAATGTCTAAATATGATAATTTGTATTTTAGGCTACCGATGGCCTGTTTACGTTTGGCGGTAAAACGTTTGTGTGCGAGTGAAACTGTGTAAACGTTTTGTGTTTATTACGATTTAATTTAGGATCGCTTCTGGCTTCATTATTAACTACGTGAACAAATCCCGACATGTAGGAAATACGGTATCGAAACAATGGAGCGTTATTTGTAATTGTTATTACAATATATAATTAACTGCTTACAAGAAATAGCAATTAAATGATGCCATGAATAACAATACTTAGGTTATACATATTTTGTTTTTACATGGGTACTGACCGTTTAAAAAGATAATTATGTAATAAAAAATAATCTCGGAATTCATTACGCGGAATATCGAATACTAATTCAAATAAATGTGAGATCGTTGCGGGTCAATTGCATTATTTATAAACGGCCGGTTAAAAAATTATAATGACCTAAAACCTCCGTGAACTACGGGTTATCCTTTGGGTATTTTTTTAGTAATAAAAAATCATCAGAAACCTCGGCATTAATCCGTCGGCATGAAAGGCCGGCCGTCGGGTCTCGGCGGGGGGCTGGCAGGTGCGTGTGCGCATCTCGGTGTTGCCGCATCGAAAAAAAATGGGTAAAAAATTTTTGAGTGTCAAAAATTTTCTTTAGAATTTGGGTGCCGTATAAAATTATTGATATTATAAAATATTAACATCTTCGCTGGTTACTGTATTAGGAGTACTTAACAATGTTAAAGATGGTCGTCTTATCAATAGGGAGCTGTGGAATTGGTAGAATATTAATTGCTATTTATACAGCGAACGAATAGCATGAATAAAATCTTTTGCTGGGAACCTAAATTTGGTAAGGGAAGATATAAGAAAACAACACGTTATAGAGAAAAGACCGAATTTATGAGGTTTTCCTTATAATTTCCTAGACAATCACCCACTTTCAGCCATAAAAATTTACCTTTTCCTAATTTCATACATTTTGTCTACAACTACAATGTTTGTTAAATGATATCAATAATTTCGAATGGACATTTCCCTACGTGTCCCAGGCCCCAATCCCAATAAAGGGAAGAAAAACGCGAGCGCCCGCAGCACCACCCGCGGCTGCGCCCGGAACCAATCGCTCAGACACGGGCTTATAGTACTTCTTATTTTCCTTGCTGTTTCGCCATTGACATAACGAATTCACATACAGAATTGACATAACGAATTCTCAGGGTGATTAGAGACTACATTGTAATTGTTATATTTATCTCTTGACATTAATGCGTTTGTCAATGATGCAATTTTCATATCCTTTTCCCTCCTCTTTCACTTCAGCAGAAATTATAAGTTACGTGCTATTTTTAGTTTTTAGTGCTACAATAACTAGTTTTCGGTTAGCCTAATGAGATCAGACGTAAATTTAAGACCCTAAGGTTTTAAGATTGTTTATTTATAGCCTGACTGACAGGAGGCTAATGTTGTCCGCGTGTGTGTATGTTTGTATGTATGTCGGTACGTACGTCGGTACCATGGTGATCGCCTAGAGCCTTAACGATTTTGAAGAGTGAGCTATCATTCGATTCGTATTTTCCCCCGGAGTGACAAAGGGGGTACAGTCAGTGGGGCTTCGTAGATACTAGTTATTTTATCAGTCATCGCTTATTTGATACACTTACGCTTTCAGTGGCAATGATAATATAAAAATGTTGCTCGATAATATCTATGTAAAATATTCTCGATGATATGAATGGCCCGCTCGACCGGTGAAATACCACGACCTCACAGAAGACAGGCGTGTAGTAGACGTATTCTGCGTTTCGTCTGATACGTGAGAAGCCGGAGGCCTAATTTTCGTCTTCTTCCCTTCCCACCCTTATTAGCGATAATAAGAAAAAGGATTTGATGGGGAAGGAGATGTGCTGCCTCGGTTGCCACCTATTTTTATAAAAAAATCAGTGGTGTTACATCACATACTAAGGCGATTCCCGGAACTGAAATAGCCCAGCTGCATAAATATTATGTATTCGATATGGAGGCGAGACGGCATTAAAATAATTGTAAATAATTATGCATCTTCCCTTCACAGTGGTGCAAATACAGCAAGTGCCATGTGCTGAAGATGTTCACATCGACTTTACAACGAGCAATTAAAAGTTAACGATTCCATTTATTGTTGTGTTAATTTAACGAACATCTCGTTGACAATAATTTACATTGAGTGCTGCAGTAGACGGTAAACGACAAAATATCGTGGTTATTTACGACTCGATGGGTTTTATTTGCGAGTTGGCTGTGGGCATTAAGATTTTTAATCTTTATGTCGTAGAAAACTAATCTTTATCCCTGACTATTAAAATCTTATACAGATTATTAAAGGTAAAAAAACGAATAAACATCTGTCAAACAGGTAGGGGCTTGGCTCCATTAGAGATCGTATGACTTTTTAAGAGTAAAATTATTATGACCATGTGATTGTGAGTCTTGGCAAAATTTTACGTGAAAATGTTATTGGTACGATTCAATTTATCTCTAAGGATAAGTGTACATTATGACCTCTAAGTGCAAAGAGAAATTGCCTCGTCAATTACTTGAGTAAAATACTAAACATAATAAATTATATCTTTACAAATAAACACAATTTAAATTTAACTTACAAAATTATGTGCAAAACTATTTACGATATTCACTTCTTTTTTTTTTGTTTTAAACGTAAATGTGTATTAAAATAAGATGACATATCAAAAGGTAATAAAACCTGAGCCGCACCACGGGGACTCTAATCTTTCGCCACTGACAATATTGTATTGACTGCTCGTCTGTGTGTTATTTACGTACTGTCGAAAATATGTAATAGTTAAACATAGCTTACATAAACGTTGTATACTCATCGATCTCATTTCTTTCCGAAACGACGGATTTTTTATTTCGCATAATCCAAATCCATACCATTCGCTTTATTTGCAACCTTGCATCAACATAATTCAATTATGGACGTTGTTTTTTTAAATGGAAATTCAAAATAAAGATGACAAAATAGTTAATTATAAACAAAAACGAACGTGTGGTGATAATAGAGTTATATTGGTCGAAGAGAGAAAGGAGATAAACTTCTGAGCCTTTGGTCCATTCACTTTACTAGCAAAACGCAGATTTTAGAAGTAACTGTAGAAGTAACTGAGTGGAGTTAAAGAAATCTAGAGAAGGTAGTGCTTAGATGGTTCAAATTAATATATTTATATTTTATTCCACTAAAACTTTCCTTTGATCTAAGTATTAAAACAAAGTTCGGTAGCAGGCGGTCTGTGTTAGGATGTTAACGAGCGCATACAGGGGCGAAGCTTAGCTTTTGGAAATGCAATCTCACAGCCACCCCCCTCTGCGCTCAACGAGATAGACTCCGCGTCAATAAAATCATAATGTACAATAATTATTTGACATTGTTTGTAAGGCGAATTTAAACTTTTATTCTTAGTAATAAGAGCTACATTCGATTGAATATACATTTTATAAAAGGTATTTCTGTGTAATAAAATGCAGGTACGCATATGTTTTCGCTCCTCGCGACCTTATTTAACGAGAATTATTATTACTTAAGTATAAAATATTTCCTGCATTCTTGATGAAAAGATACTCAGAGAAATTAATTATAGAATAGATGGAACCTTCGCCATACATTCTAGGCTTGGCAATTTGTCAAGTGCACGGCGTTGCAATAGCCCATAGACAATTCCGTTGTCTTTCTGCGGAGAATTATTTATTAAATTTTATATTATAAGATATCATATAATTAGTTTTATAAAGTCTATATAATTTTTCAAAAAAATAGCAAAACCTCAAATCCTATACTTTTACAAAATTTGGAATTTAACTAAGTAAAATATGGGACTTCATTAAGTAGAGCAAAGTAAGGTTATATTAGAATTAATCCGTCAATTGCATTCCTACCGCCTACCTACTTCGCTTTTACTCATCCATAGTTCATTTAAAATGATTAAAGTTTTCGTGTGACGTTGGTGACATGTTTGAGGGAGCTTCAACTTACCTAAGGTATCTCTTTTTTTCCATATCTGTTCTCCGAGTTTTAAAAAGGATTTCTGTTTTCGGGTGTTCAGTACACTTTAAACCGAGTTGCCTATATATATCTATCCATCGTCCAAGGCTGGACATAGGCCTCCCCCATTGATCGCATCATTGTGAGGAAATGTATCATAATCGCCACGCTTGGCAGGCGAGTTGGCGATCGTAGTATGTTCCACCGTACTAAGAAAACGACGCTGCTGCCCGATTTCCGGCGGTCTTTACATCCAGACATAATACACACAGACAAGGTCATTCACACAAATGTTTTCCCTGGGTGGGAATCGAACCCACGACCTGCGGCGTGATAGGCAAGCATCTTACCAACCGCGCCAACCGGTCCGTCATCGTTGGACGCAGTACGGTAAACGGGAAAAGGGAAAGGGCTTATAACATCGTTGCAAATGGCGGGAACGCCGCTATAAATGGCATGTCAATTCTGTTACGTAAGTTCACCTGTTCACATAAAATTGTACAATGTTAATGTTTTATCGCTATAGCATCCATTGCCGGCTGCATTGAGTAGGGTTCAGATATCGTAAGAGCAGGCAGCAATGAACACGGTGTATTTGTGTAATATAATCAGTTTTTATGTCATCGACCGGAGCCTTGACCGCGGCAGTGAAAGTCTTCGTATCGAGTAAAGCCAATGACCAATGATATAAAACATTTACTTTTAATGAATTAGTAAAAGAATAAATAAAGTGTCTATGAATCATTACTGACATTAAATAAAAAGTAATTTGATACATGAATAACTAACATTCAGTGTTAACCTCATTATTGTATTCGGCAATATTTTATGTAATATGCTTGCAAATATGTACAACTACAAATATTTATGTAGTTATGAATTATCGTATATCTGATACATCACTGAAAGAGAATATCTACTGCTGTTATCGGCTGTAGGCTTTGGAATTGATCAGCCTTTGTTATGATACTACGAATAAAGTTATTTTTGACCTGAACACATGATGTTGTTGATGGTAAATGATGTTATGACATGTTATTATGATATGATGAGCATTAAGGAACCAAAGTTGTCGAAGTACTCATTTCAATAACGTTTTATGAATTTGATACTTAGAAATCTGTAATATCCAATTAGAATATCCGTAATGAAATAATTCTATCCGATAGTTCCCAGAAACATAGAAGAAGGCAAAAAAAAAAATGGATAGTTCTTAAAATACTGTATTGGCTTATAAAATAGTAACAACAATTACACATTAATCAACAACAATGCAACAAGCAACAAACAACAAAACATATTGGTATAACACACAATAAATATCACAATAACAGACATGTTTCCATTCGAATTATATAACACATTTTATGTACACTGGTAACCGAAGGCTGCTCGCGGTGGCTGTAGCGAAGGCTTACAGGGTAAGCTATGGTCGCTTAGTGCTTGCCCCCTTTGTGGTGGTAGATGTGCTTGTATACAGGAACGTGGACGGGGTAAGGCTTGGGGATGGGCACCTCGACCTTCTTCTCAACCTCAACTGGGTAAGGTTTCTCCACTTCGTAGGGGACTGGCTTCTCAACTGTGTAAGGCACTGGTTTCTCTACTACCTGAGGCACAACCTACAGACGAAAAAGGTCTCAAGTTAGAACATTTTTGCCAGCTTTTTCTTTTTATCGTATGATAATACTATGATAACTTTTAACATATCAAAGCCAAAATATTCAATAAATTACATTTTATGATATTATTTCGAAGCTTATTTTACATGTTATATTTTATGTGTTAAAATAATGAGTTTTCATATTACTATAAAACGATAACGATATTGAGAAGAATTGGGCAATAAATTATGTCCAAAAACATCAAAATAAAATAAAAGCATTTGTGCGGTAATAAAAGCTTCTAAAATAAATTATAAAATAATTATTTCCAAATTGTAAACGATATGATTTTGTTTTGCCAATATGGAGTCGCACGTGTGTTGGTGCCAGGGCGCGAGCTGTTGGATGCGTTCTTTTTAATCGGACGCTCGACTGCCGCCGCAGCCCGACGCTCTTAGCTCTTACTTTCATTACGTCTGCGTTACGTAATTACAATCGGCGCATTGACATGAATGCAGCAGAATTTATGTCACCGATTGCGAGACTTATAATCTGTGTAAAGAGCGGCAAAAACACAATAGCGGTGACATAATCTGTGCTCCATTCCAGTCGGGCGGCATTAGTGATGAATGATGGAAATGGAAAATGGTCGAGTTTCTCTTTAATGAATGGCTAAGAACGGGTGAAGAAAAAATTTGATTTTACATTTCAAACCGCATGTATACTTTGTTTCAATATTCTTTGTAATGTTGTGTCGCGATAAAATTATGACGTTTTATCACAAAAAGGGTTCGCGCAGTTCCCACTTCCATTTCTTTTTCTTCGGATTTTGATTAGATAATATTGAAAAGATTTCTTAAAAGTGATGGGACAACATAAGCGACAGCTGTCTAGGCGTCAGCAGCGTACCTTGTATACGGGGACGTGGATCGGTTGCTCGACGGTAACGTGTACTGGGTAGGGCTGGGGGATTGGGATCTTGACGTACTGCGGCACAGAGACTGCGACGGGGTGCGGGATGGGGACGCCGATCTTCTTCACCACCGTCACGTGGTAGGGCTTGGTGTGCTCGGTGTGCGAGTGGCCTTCCGGCTCCCATTCGTCAGAGGGCCGCGCGCTGGCGACCGCTGCGATAATGAGGATGGTTGTTGCTTTCTGGAAGGTTAGAAGAATGGCAATCTCAATAACTGATGCTCACCGGAATATCTGTGTCCCAGTGTTAGCAGATAAAACATTAGTTAAAAAGTTGCATTAAAATAGGAGAAAAATATTTAAAAAAGGAATGCAAACAAAACAATAGAAATAGTTTTTTTTTTATAATTGTGAACATGAATGTAATTAAATCAAGGGTTTTGTTCTAAAATTTTGTATCGTATTTTGAAAATAAAAATGTTGTTCGACCACTGTTGTTATATTGCGTATTACGGAACGTCAACATGTGATGTCACGGCCACACTAGCGCTGAACTTGACACTACGACCCGTAGTGTGGTGACGATCTTAACATATTACACAATATATTGTGGACAATAAATGAAGCAATTTAAATGCCCCTTGTATTTAAAAACTAATTAATTACTATCGGCTTACTCACGATTTGATTGTTCGGTGCCGTCACCGGATAATCAAATCGTGAGTAATTAATTAGTTTTTGATAATGTCTTACGAAAGTTTAAATAATTTAATTGTCCCTTGTATTTATTTCAAAAATGAATTGTCTTTAGTCAAAATGTAATAAAAGTGAAAACACCTTGGGCTACAAAGTAAATTTTTGTGAATTAAAATAGAAAATATATATAATTGTTATTATGCAACGAAAGCGTAAGAATTATAAGGAAATTTGCGGAAAAACAAACATGTATGATGTCTAGTATAGGACAGGAAATATTTCCTGCTCCTTTCACTGAAAGTGATTGGACCTTACGCAACAGATCATTAACACGACCGGTGTATGTAACGACTTTATAAATTTATAAATTACTACAAACAAGTGACAAACAAACATCAAGACAAAATATTTTAATCGAAAGTATAGTGCACGCTTTTATTAACTTAAATATAATTCGATGTGATAACTTTTTAGATACTAGATGGCACTGTCGTTAAAAATAAACACCATTTTAATCAAACGAATAATTATGTCAAATCTCACGCCCCTGTATGTGCAATATTCTTAAAAGAGCTCCTGAAGTTTTAGCTTCGAATACTTACATAAATTATGGAAGAGTAGATATTTTAGATATGAATAAGCGATTGACAAATACAGTGCAAATAATTTAAAATCAGTTCAAATAATATTGATAATTTCATTCTTATTTTATTATATGTTTATATTATGAATTTGTATTTATGGAATAAAATTAGTTTAATAGACTTTCTTTTATAGTTATTCAATACGAATTTGCAATTTTTTTAATAATAGATAAAGTTATAAATTTTATTTTAAAATAAATTTTACTGTGATATTTTTGAAATTCAATATCATAGACCAAATAAGAGATAAAAATATAACATTCTTCAAATTTAGAATGCGCAATTAAAATCAAAACAAAAAAGCGAGTGAGATATTATCCTACAGATTTCCGTTTTGTTACGTAAACGTGTAAGGAGAAAAGTACTTGTAAAAACTTACGATTGCAATCATGTTGGCGGACTTAGATGGTGTTGTTGATTTCTTGGTAACGACTGATGGCCTGTTTGGACCTCACTTGCATTTTATACTTGGTGAAATGAGCTCCGTGCCTTTCAATTCAGTGATAGGTTCTACCTACTATGAAAGTACATCGAAAGAAATCGCATTCCAATTGTTAATATTTTTGTATTACATTGCGGGTTTTGGTTTGAATTGATGCAACGTGATTTTTGTTTACCAAGGAATGGATTGGTAGTGGACGATGTGCTGCTGGGTGTTAATTTTCGAGTACATCCGCGTATGGGGCATTGTAGTTTTTTTTTTGGAATTTTGGTTTTATATGTTTCGGTTTTGTTTTATTAACGCACCTAGTTTAATATTGGCGATAGAAAGTCATCAGTTCTATAAGTATCTGTGCTCTGCTTTAATAGGTGTATTGTATGCATTAACATTTTAATAATATCGTATTTTTGCCAATGTATATCTATAATTACTGTATTTTTATTCAAATAAATGACCGCATATTGTGGCAGGCATTGGGGAAGGCCTGTATCTAGCAGTGGACTGATACAGACTGATGATAATGTCATAATTTATGGTATAATACAGTTTTTGTGTACTGTGCGGTATAATAATTATTAATATAGTGTCTATTCATTTTGCTTTGGATTTTTCGTAGTAAAAATTAAAAATTTAAGGAGCATTTACTATCTTGTTTCATCATGACCGTTGCAGATATGAGGTCGGCAGATGTAATAGATAGTAAAGAAAATGTTTACATTCGTCGTTAATTACATTTTTTCCATTAGGTACTTGTGCCACATATGTGACTGGCCCCCTGGCCCTGTGCCTTCGTTCTTGGTATTATAATATATTACTGTCTAAACAAGATTCGTGTTAGTTTCGCGGTCATCATCGACATCGAGTTATCCCCACACCATACCTACTAATGAGTGCAACAAGTCTCTAACTTGTAATAAAAAGTAAAAACAATTTCATAGGTAGTAAGTTTTTCATTTTACTAATTAAAATGCATATTACATTTAAACACACTAATTAAGTACTTAAATGTATAGGGATTTTTTTAATTAATATAGCCTATAACTTAAATTTTACGCTAGCTGTTAGCTTTAAACAGTTCTTTGTAACTTGTCAGTACGAAGGAGCGTAATGGGAAGAACTTCCGTTATGAACCCTTGCATCTCACCTCACATACATGCTCCAAATACTCGCTAATTGATCACTTTGTTTTGACTGGGTTTGAATCTACTACATTTTAAATGTTTCGATCCTCTGATAAGGTGACAGTAGACAAGCGGCTGACCGTCTGAATAGACCACACTATCAGCCAGGACTAGGATCGTCCGGCTTGTACCAGTGAAGATGAAGTAATTGTGAGTGGTTACTATGGAATACGGATGGTACATCGAAGTAATAGAAGAATTCCAATAAAAGAAAGACTGTATTCAGCCGTCTTGCACCACCGATTTTTTGACAAAGTGGAAGTCTGAGATTATACTCCGGTTGCGATAAGATCAAACGACCTGCAGAAATATAAATAGGACTAGTTTCCATTCTTATATTAAAATATTGCTGTCGTCAAGTCATTGTTGTATTAAGCACATAGCCATTATAATTATAGTCGTACCAACATCTTTAGGAGATGAGTCTCTTCATCATGTAGTCATCTTATAGATATCGATATATCGATCCATTATCAAATGAAGACTTAAATATTGTAAATAAACAAACGTACAATAGAAGGCGGCCATTAAACTATTTCATATTTTCATCAGATTTGTTGTAAATTAGTGGAAATTGTGTGATAAAGTGAGTTGAAATTGTATGTGATGTGAACTATGGTAGCTAATATTATAAGGTAATGTGAAAAAAGTCGGTCGCCGTAAATATTTTGGAATTTCCTTATATTAGTGTAATTCACGAGCCTTTGTTTACAATATTTAGGTCTTGATCTAGTGTTCTAGGATGTTTCGTATACCTCTTTTAATCTATAGTTTCAATAAATTAGTTTATTAATGTTTTAGTAGGGAAGAGTTAAATAACTTGTAGATCTTAGAATCGCAGTGAATGTCCATCCATCCATCCAACCATTTCTATATCATCATTCATAACAATGTGCTATAATCGCCACGCTTGGCCATCGCACGCTTGGCGATCGCCAACCCGCCTGGGGTTGGCGATCGCAGTATGTTGCACTGTATTAAGAAAAAGACCCGTCCCTGATGGTCTTTACATCCAGGGACAAGACAAACAGACATATTTATGCACACAAATGTTTGTCCTGGGTGGGAATCGAACCTACGACTTGCGGCGTGAGAGGCAAGCATCTTACCACTGCGCCAACCGGTCCATCCGCAGTGAATGTGTTTGCATCAAAAATAATTGATACACCTATATAAAACGTCCGCCGCACGCCTTCCGTACACATTCCATTAAATATTTTTTACAAGCACCGTTTGATAAATGAACATATCAGTTTAGTTAGGTAAGTAATTTCTGTGTTACACAGACAGTGAAATTCAATTCTTTAACTTATAGTGCTTTAGGGCGGGGCTCTTTACTCGTATAGGATAACTAATTACGCTTATGTGTGTTTATTTGCTTTAATTTGGGCGATAATAATTATTCGAAGATTTTTCACGATATAGGAAAGGGAAGAGAATTATGTCTGGACTTCCGACGTCGACGAGGCGGCCAGTTTGTTGTAATACCAGTCCGCTCACGTAATGTTTGGTGAACAAATACCCGTCGTTTATAATATCTTAGCGTCGACAATGTATATCAAGCAATGAAAAGTGAATTATTTTATATAGAAAGTAAATTATAAAATTTAATCAAAATTTTCTAAATAAAAAATATTTGGTATCCCCTGTAGACGTTTCTTCTTTTTTCATTTAAAATATAAGTTTATAATTCAATGCTGAGTTTCTGTATCCATGGAACGTATAATAAATAGCCAATGTATCAGGTACAAATCCTTGCGGATTACCACGTGGTATAATTAGACTCTGCCCTTAAATACTATTATTACAGACGTTATTCGTTTATTTCTTATATTATAAGAATTATATCGCGATAACACAAGAATGCAGTGTTAATTTTTGTTACCATTTAGTATAACATTACGTCATAACCAACAGACAAATCATGTAAAAGTATTATTGTTACGGGCTCAATGCCCGCACATCAGTGAACGGAGCGGAATCACTTCCGTGCGCGGGAGGTAATTATTAATCGCTTAGACATCGCATCACCGCGCCGCGCCCGCGGGGCAGCGGCAGACACTTTCACCAAGCGTGCGCACAACGCGCGCGACACTCGCCGTTGGCGGCTGTTGCTTTGGTTACTTATTACCTTTTTATAGACACATTGTGATATTTTCATGACTGACCGGTTGGCGCAGTGACAAGATACTTGCCTTTCACGCCGCAGGTCGTGGGTTCGATTCCTACACAGCGCAAACGTTTATGTTCATGAACATGTTTGTTTCTCTTGAGTCTGGATGAGGGTATAGAGACCACTGGAAGACGGGCAGCAGCGTCCTTTTCTTAGTACAGTGGAACATACTGCGATCGTCGACTCGCCTGCCAAGCGTGGCAATTATGGCACATTCCCCCCCAATGACGCGATCAGTGGTCCTCGATCTCAGCCTATGGTGTGGCAGCTGTGGACGATCATAGGCTGGAGGGAGCATTTTTTTTATAGAAGAAGGAGGCAAACGAGTAAACTGTTCATCATATTTTCACTGACCCCTACCCATAGTAGGCATTTGTAATAAACTAATGAGTTGCGGATGCGTTGCCTAACTTTGAAGAACATAGGAGGGGATAAACAAAAAACTATATTCCTTTTCCTATTCATCCCCTCCCCAATCAAATGTATTGAAATAAGAGCTTTATTATTGAACTATTATACTATTTTATAGCAAGTCATTAAAATAATCCATTATTTTGTCATTACATGTTATAGCCATATGATTATGTTTCTCTCATTTATTTACAGTTTGAACCGGCATTTTAGCAGATAGACATCAACTGTTACTATATTATACTGAAATGGTCACCTTCTATACTATGTGACGTTTGTTTGTTTACAAGCTTTTGGTTTTGTATTGGAATTTACTTTGTACAAAAATATCCTGTTTTCGAGATATCTCGATTATAAAAGTTGTAGAGGTCGTTTTCTATTAAATATGTACACATTCCTTATTCATACAAAGGTAATTGTATCTTTTTGGTGGCCACTTCAAATGTAATTCAATGCCAGTTCTCTGTTAGTTCTTCAGAAACCATTGAAAAAACAAGGAACTTGTCTTGTTGCAGTTGTTTTTTTATTTTAGAATACCAGCGCTAATTCTTACTATGCCTGATATCAAATGTCATCCTTGACGAGTGAGATCCACCTCGCTATGCCAGCTCGTTATGCCTTCAATAATTTTAATTTAATACGTACATTCGAGTTCCTTCGCGGTATTCCACTTACAGAAAAATTGCCTAGTTCCTTGCGACAAGCTAAACTCCGCCTCCTTCTTACAAATAACCAATTAGGGTGCTATCGATGTTTTGACAAAATAAAGTAAAATCTGTGGCGTACCTACACTCTACCCCTGGCTATTGTTATCACCGCTGTCTTTGTTTTCCGCTCGGCAAGTTTTACGATCTCTGCCTTTCAGAAATTTCGAAATCATTATTTGCGAATACTCTATTGGTACAACATTGACAACACCGACCTTTTTTCGTCCTAACACATTTAAAAGTGGCATCCTATTGGTTATTGTCAAGGCGTACGAAACGTTCAAACAATTGTCTCTTTTAAAGTGGAATACCGCTAAGGAACTCGACTGTACGATACGTCTGTTGTGACCTATCGAAATTATGCAATACCAGTTAGTATTGGCCGTATTGTCCTTTTAAAGGCATTCTGTAATATGCACAGTTTCCGTTGGACTTCGGTGATTCATCTTATTCAACCGTGATACAAGTTGAACACATCCAGACAACATTCCATATACATATGGATACAATGTTTCTTTTTTTAAAATAAAAACGATCATTATTAGATCGGCAGCATAATATTTATAAACGTAAGAGACCTAAAGTTCGCCACCCAAAGCGCATGCAATGCATAATGCCATCCA
>DWLR01000312.1:0-28373 GCA_018246295.1 Papilio alexanor hazarajatica
CATATATATATATATATATATATATATATAAATGATAAATAATAATAAATAAAAACTATACCCCAAAGAGATATCAGCATTTCATTGTACCAAAATTCTTCTTTTTCTTAAAGAGGGTCTCCAGAGGTTGGTAGTCAGTTCAGCACATCTACTTCTGTCTTTTGCGAGGCGGAACAGTTGGGCAGCGCTCGCGATTCCAGTCTACACTCAAAAATTGAATTGTGTTTAACATATCCTCAGCACGCGCGCACTCATTTTTTATGTTGAGCAATGAAGATGTACTAATATTCGTTATTCTCATAAGATTATTTTACAATGTAGACTTTGTGTACACTCTACAAGAACGGTGTGATGTTAACTCTATACATGGGTTGTATTGGTACATTAACAAACACTGTAACATTAAAGTAAATACATCAGTTCATTCCATGACCGGAATTGCGTTTGCACCGCATCGCTTTAGTAATACCTAATTGGTGAATGAAAATTATGGTTTATGCAAAAGTAAAACGTTGTAGGACGACTGCGAAATCCCCGGTCGTTCAACAGGTATCTGATTATTAAAATTCTTTCGCTTTAACGATTTATGTACCTCGGATGAAACAATAAAAACAGTAGCATTCTAAATATGGTACCTTAGTAACTTGACGGCTAGACCAGTACATATCTTTGTTTATAATACGTAAATATTATAAATATTTTCTTTAAATTAAACATAACATGCTATAAAAAAAGAACTAAATGTTGCAGATCACGAGTAGCTTACAGTCTTTAAGTAATATGGCTATGAACAGATTAATATTGCTGTGTTGCAAGTGGATGGTAAAATAATTAGTGTTGACAAGGATTTAGTATTGTGTACAGTGCTAGTTGTGTTAATATACTCTTTATTATCATAATATTTGTAACCGAATTTCTATTATGATGATGGCAACTCTTAATAAATTTAAATAAGTGAATATATTGATGTAATAATTTGTTTTGATTGATTGAAATTACTTCTCATTGCGGATGGAATCATGGATAGATGGATCAAATGTAATTAATGTTCAAAAGTCGATTGAAGCTATAATGTTTTTCAATTATCTATTTTGCAAGAATATTACGTAATTAAGGCAAATGTAGAATGCATCATCGTAATGTAGTAACTGGGCTATAATATACATTTCACAACCTCTCACGATCCGCAAACAAATTGGTGTGTCCAATTACTTCAGACAATAGACCGGAAAATAAACGAGCACACACTTTTGGCAGCGCCATTTTTTATTGTTTTTTTGTACAAAAATTATTAGCGACTCGATTTTTATAAAAAAAAAATCACAAGAAACATTTTCTGTCTTTCCTAAAATAACAGGTACGTCAACTCAAAGTTCTAACAACTCAGATCATTCATCAAAACAAAACAAAAAAAAAAGAAAAAGACTACAAAAAGAGTATTGCATCAGTGCGTGTCGATCGAGAGTCGTGGGATTTGTCATACAGGGATCTGATCACTGACCACTATCCCCTTCGATGGTGACTCCCACGGCTCTCGTTCGTATGTTACGGTGCTAATCTTATATTTAGATATCACAATCAGACGTCTGCTTCCTGCAGCCATTAGTAGCCTCCATGATGGCCATACTCGTGTCCGTGGCCGACGACAACCGGGACGGGCACTTTAACTGGGTAAGGCACGGGCTTCTCGACATGAACGGGGACGTGCTTCTCGATGTGCACCGGGTAAGGCCTGTCGACGAGCACCTTAACTGGATAAGGCACATGCTTTTCGACCGGGTAAGGGATATGCTTCTCGACGGGGTATGGCGCTGGGACAGGCACTTTCACGGGGTACGGCACTGGTTTCTCTACGTGCACTGGCACGGGGCGGTCGACAGGTACCTTAACTGGGTAGGGCACATGTTTCTCAACTGGGTACGGGACGTGCTTTTCGACTGGGTAAGGTACCGGCTTAGGGATGTGCACAGGGTAAGGCCTGTCAACGGGAACCTTTACTGGTACGTGCACTTCCTTGACAACCGGGTACGGTGCGGGAACATGTACTGGAACCTTGACGGGATAAGGAACCTTCTTTTCAACGGGGTAAGGAGCTGGCACTGGGACTTTTACGGGGTAAGGTACGTGTTTCTCCACTGGGTAAGGTTGGGGCACAAATACCTTAACTGGGACTGGCCTGTCAACGGGTACGTGCACCGGGTAAGGCACCTTCTTCTCGACGGGGTAGGGTTGAGGAACATGAACTGGTACTTTGACTAATTCCTTGACCGGGTAAGGAACGTGCTTGACGACCGGGTAAGGTTGGGGTACGGGTACTTTGACAGGCACAGGGACGTGCTTTTCAACGGGGTATGGGATATGTTTCTCTACTGGATAGGGAACGGGTACGTTCTTGACGAGTGTGATGGTTTTGTGTGAGTCCCCACCATAACCGCCACCATAGCCGCCACCGTAACTGCCACCGAAGCCACCGTCGAATCCACCGCTATATCCTCCATGTCCTCCATAGCCAAGATCGATCAGCCCGCGCTTCTCGTGTTTCTTGTCGGTGGACACCGCCTCTTTGTTGTCAGCCACTGCCACTTCCGTTTCTGCTTTCTTGGCTTCTTCCGCTTTTGCGAAGGCCAGAAGAGCCACCAGACTGGCGGCCACGAGCTGAAAGAGATTAAATAAAATAATATATTTAAACATTTACAAAACAGTAAACATGTGAAATGTTAGTATAATAACTTCGGTGATAGTGCCAAAATTGTTAACAATTGATTAATAATTATGTTTACAAAAAGTCAATTATATTTAAATTTCTTAAGAAAGAAGATTTTTGACTACGACAGAATACTGTTGAATTTTAGCATAATTAACGGGCTTGGGGACAATTTTGAGTGGTTAAGAATTGCCATCGAAGGTAAGCTCGAGCTCAGCTCTCGTGACAGGATAAAGGAGCAAAGGTCCGGGTTACTCGGTGCACTATCACAAGCTGCACTGTACACTATATCACAAAAATGTAACACACCATGAACCTCATGATGCTGCTCTTGTTGGTTGCACTGAAGCCAGTGGGGTCCTGAATGCGAATGATGCGTTTTGCAGTGCACGTTCGCTATATATACGCTGTATGAGCGGCAGAGCGATGAAAATAAAAAATGGCGGCGCACCGTAGGACCACGTTATACTTTCGCTTTCGAGGGGGTATCGCTTCGGAGCCGAAATGCTCCATATTGTCGTCACCGAGATGCCGACCGGTTTGAACGCGCACTGTCTGCAGTTCCTGAAGCACAACACCGCTGGCTGTGGACTGAACTGCGGATTATCTGCTCGTGTTATTAGCACTGATGACGATCGTTCTGTGAGACGCTTTTATCCTCATGAATAACTCATTGTGTTCGAAAATAATTAAGTTTTTGTTTGTTTTATCCTTAAACAGGGTTTGGGCAATTAAAACATTTTTGTCCATTTTTCATTATTTCAATGATTGTCGGATGAAATTAGGACTTCATTATATAGACATAGAGCCAACAAGCTACATACATACCTTGCAACAGTTAGATTGAGTGAGTGTTAAGTACATACTTTTTACCACATTTAGTGCATAAAATGAACAGCAATAGTTTAGCACAAACATAAAAATCTTTTACGGCTTTTATAATGAAAGAGGTACAGACATTTATAATTCAATAAAAAGAAGTAGATCTTGAAAAATCAATATTGTCCGTTGACGAATAAAGTTTAATTTAAAGCTAGATTTGGGATGCGTACAGTGTCAATATAGGATTATAACCACAATCATATTATTAATAAATGATCGAACCAAGTTCTAAGAGTATCAATTTCATGAATTAGTACAGTTTAGATAGCCAGAGTAGTCGTTCGTTTTCCTATAGTCCCTTTTCCTTTAACATATAAATTTCTTATTAGTAAACTTTTTCTATACATCTCATGAATTACTTGCTTATTTGATTTTCATTTCCATATGTTAATAAAATTAACCTAACTAGTGGTGATATTTTCTTATGAATCTCTATTTTCTATTTATAACCGCAATTAATCAAATAAAATATATCGTTGGCATTATTAAATCTTATCAAATGAGAGCACGGTCACTGTACGAAGATACACAGAAAAATATTAAATGTAATTAATAATTGTTAATGTATTTGCTAATTAAGGTTAACAATGAAAGTAATTGCAACATCCGGATCCGATTAATATGGCCGACGTCGGGCAACCAAGTGTTATATAACACATAACTAAATGCACTAAAAAATCCACACAGCAAAAGGTAGAACAAAACTCGTTCTAGAGTTCAGTTGCGTTCCATTTGTTCGCATAATTAATATATTATTAAACTCAATACAACAGTGAAATGTTTCCGGCGGACAGTGATTATGTTTCAGCTTATATGTGATTAAAATATACCTGTCACTACCAGATAGCCCTTTTCCTAATAGGTTAGATGTAACTGAGAAGATTTTATTTTGTCATACATATGTTTTTAACTTCAAAGTGAGTGTAACGACATCCGTGTATCTAGCTAGACACCATAGTCTGTTCCAATAAAATAGAGTACGTATAAGCTAAATATAATTCTATGCAAATACTTATGTATGTAAAAACTGTATGAAACATACAACATTACAAAAAGAAAAAGAGGTTCGAAACTAAACCACGAGATTTGACAAGTTTTATATTCCACTTATCATTAATCGGACCTTAAAAAAATATGAATATTTCAAAAATAAAATAATATGAAAGTTTTTACTACGAAGTAAAAAATGTTACTTCACTTTTTTGTTTGTTTTTATTTAATTAACAGATATTTTGGTTTTGTGATAGTGATATGTTAAATTCGGAAGTAATTTTTATTTTTACCTGACTAATTGACATATCAGAGAAAAGCCGACGGAAGAACTTTTTCGTCATCGCAGGAAACAGTATTTCCTAATATCCGTTCGTATGTTTTAATCCGTGGGAAGGTCATGCTTCAAAGTCAAGTAATTACAGCGAGCTTTAAGCGATTTATACAAGTTTCCAAGTGTAGATAAGAATACTAAATGTTTGGGCCCTTCTTCTATATAGGCTGTCCAAAGATGTAAATGGGTACCTACCGGTTTTCACTTCACATCAGTTTTGCTTCCTATTATTACTATAAAAACTGACCTCAGTTGTGTCAAATTGATGATGAAATAATTTGTGAGTGCTTACACTTAGTATGAATATGAGTAGTATACACGTAGTTGGTGAAATATACAATAAAAGTTAATTGAATTTAAGTCCAGTTATCGAAGCTCATTTATAATAATTATTGTTCATATCCCCAGTGTTACAGGATCCATTAAATTTTAATGCAATATAAATTAAATTAAATGTTGTAATTTTCTACAATCTCTATTTCAATCTTTTTTGAAATTCATATTTGTAAATTTTTTTGAAGAATCGATACACCACCTCAGCCTATGATCGTCCACTGCTGGACCTTAGGCCTCCCCCATTGATCGCATCATTGGGGGAGAAATGTGCCATAACCGCCAGGCTTGGCAGGCGGGTTGGCGAGCGCAGTTAATTCCACCGTACTAAGAAAAGGCTGCTACACGTTCTCCGGTGGTCTTTACATCCAGGCTCAAGACAAAGTTTGTCCTGTGTACTAATAAAAAATATCACAAAGAAATATCGTTTCCTTAGCAAATTAAACTGTCGCTTAATCGTAGATGTATGGATGTGGAAAATGAGTGAAAGCAGTTTAATCAGTGGTGGATAATCTCCTTTTCTGCGTTTTGTCTGATGTGTGAGTTTCTTTTCTAATAAGGAAAGGATGAGAAGGGGAAGAGGATTTGACGGGGAAGGGGATGGATAGACGAAGGAAATATCCATTTTCTATATATCCCTTCTTGTTGCAAATGTCTCCGGGTAGCGGTCACTTACATGTAGGCTCGTATAAAAAAGCAATTTAGGCCTATATTGTCTTAGAAATAGTATATAATATGTAATAGCGTAAGATAATAAGGGGAAATTTGGAGTTGATGGGTGACACTTGCTATTACGCACCTCGCTTATATTTTATATCTTAATATCTTAATGTAATATTTTAGAAAAAATTATATTTTAGAAAATCTATTAATGAAAATAAAACTCTTTCATGGTCTTAAGTTGCGTGCTTCATAAACATTAGCCAGTCTTATACAAATTTATTTTAGGATTTACGGATAGTTTGTTCCAAGAATAATTTTCTTTCAATTTCCCTGTTCTCAAGGTTTACGAAGCGGATTTGCTATTAGCAAAATTGGTGACTTTCAGCTTAGGGTTTTTTGCGTCATCTATGCATATAATAAAATCGTAACTGATCGGTGTCTGTACATGGAAAATATATTAGCAAAACTATTACAGGGGTATTTACCAATGCTATAGAACTCAAAACAACGATTTTAAAATTTTTTGTCTGTTTGTCTGTTACATTGTTCGCGCTAATCTCAGAAACGGCTTAACCGATTTGGATGCGGTTTTCACCAATGTGTAGTAATTAGCTATAATCGTTAGATTTAGTTTTTATTTCATCTAAATCCGTGCATAAATTAAAAAGTTAAATCAATTTAAAGTGTTACGTTAAAAATTTATCCGAAAAAAAAATGCTACAAAATTACTATTTCGTTGATTGGCATGAAACTTTGGTTTACTATATATGATATTCTATAAAATGACGATGGTTCAAAGATAAATACAAAGTTAAAAATAGACATTTTGGATTTGCCAATGTAACTTGACCTTCGATCTATTTTGTCAAATGGGCTGATCATGGTTCTTCTTAGGCTAGACGCTTCGGTTGAACGGGATTGCGTGTTTACTACAAAACGGGTGAAAAAATTAACTTTTAAAATTTTACAATGTAGCAATGTAGCTCGTCATATGAAATAAAATAATAAAACATAGGATTTGGTAAATTTAAAAATTAATATTCACACCTGTGTTATCAGGATTATCAAAATTTGTTCTTTTTTACTCCTCAAAAATAATAAAGTATCCTGGGATATCTTGATAATCTTAATCTTTTAAGAAGTCTGTCACATATGTGGTAAAAAAATCCCGTCTTACTAAAAGTATGTAGCGATTTAAGTAAAATTTGTTTAGTTATTTAATCAACTGTAAAATAATGCTATATCTGAACCGTCACTTAGCTCTAAAAGGACAAATATCGAGTCCATATCTTTTAAGGGCGTCCTAAGATTTTAGGTGACATTTAGGCAGTGATTAAACTGAAACTTATATTTCACTTAAATTTCTTTACAGGCTCCTTAAATCTATTAGTCGATGGCGAAAATGGGCGTAATTCAAGATAACTGTCTCTTTTTTTGTTATGCACTTTGTTAAGTTGTGTTTGTGTTTTTGTTTTTTTTTTCTGACAATTAAATGGTTAATATTTTATTTTTTATTTATATAGGTTAGGTGATACTTAATTTAAAAAAGAACTGAATATATAAGTTAGTTCCTTTTTCTTTCCTTGTAATCCCTACTAATATTATAAATACGAAAGTAGCTCTGTCTTTGTTTTACGCTTTTACGCCTAAATCATTAAACCGATTTTGTGGAAATTTGGTAAAACGATAGATTCGACATTAGGAAATGAAATACGCTACATTTTATTGCGAAAAAAGGGTTAAGGGGTGTAGGGGGGGGGGTGTTCGTAAAACCTACTTAACCGATCATCATTAAACTTTGTACACATATTGTTTAAGGTACTGGGAAGGATATAGGATAGTATTTATTACAAAAAATTACGGAGGGTAAAAAATATTATTATATTATAAATGCGAATATTTGTCACAACGTAACTCCACACCATCTGATCAGATCTGGACGAAATTTGGCACAGAGATAGATTATAGATATAGATATATTTTCCCGGAAAAAATTACGGTTTCCGCGGAACGTTTTTCATCCAGGTATATTTACATATAGATACATCAATACTGAATTCCACGCGGACGAAGTCGCGGGCAACAGCTAGTCAATAATAAAATTTCTTATAAAATAAGCGTCAGCCTTAATGATAATTATATTATAATAACTGATTTGTTGTAATATATATTAATCTGTGCGTCAAAGAGTGACCTGAGAAAACCCAGATTTAAAAAATAACAATAGTCCTTTTCACACTTACAATCAAGAGGTGGAACGATCGAGAAATTCCGAATTATGTCTACGCTTATCTACGGACGGTTTTATATTATATGTACGATATTCTACTCTGGCCCTTTTTCTTTTCTTTTTATCTTATAAGATATAAGATGGCACAACTCGAGCGCCTTAAAAAGTAACTATCTGAGTATCTTTGCCCGCCGTAGTCGTTCGCGGATTCGGATCGGCTGTCGATTTATAAACTACATCTTGCAACGAAACCTAGAACATACAATACTTTGAATTTATTATAACAGTTATGGAATGCCGGGGTCTACAATTACCATTCCATCATACAGTAATAAATGTTGAATTAGGAAATTTTAATATCAAGTTAATTTCCGTACGTTGCGATACATTTCTCCTTGTAACGTATAGCGTCTAATGTATCTTTAATCTCTGCCAGCCAAACGAACCTTATACGGTTGGGATAAGGTTTAAAATAGTATCATAAGTAAAAGCTTCGTATGTCTACGGTGTAGGCTATCGGCTATTTGAGATCATTTCCCTAGATAAACGGACACAGTTGCAATGGAGTTGTGCTGCGTGCACACTGGTATTAGGAAACATTGTAAATTATGATTGCAATTAAGTATTTTAAAAATTATTGATAATTAATTTGGGAGCATCCTATCTACTGCGTTATTTTGCCATTTAACTAAGAGCGGTTTATTATACATCCACGCGTAAACATGATTTATATTCATTTTAAAAAGTTGGTAAGTTGTTAGCAATTAAAATTAAAGACAACAATTAAATTAAAGACTTAAGCTATATGTTTCAAGTTAGGAAGAAGATACACGACTTTTTAGTCTTACTGGAAGCTTGCAATCACAATCTAAAATAAACTCGTCAAATTCAAATTACTCATAAATTTGTTCCAAAACTTAAGGCCTATAAGAAGGGTCTTATATATTCAAGAACCCTAATAATACGCAACGTTTATTTACGCCAGTGTGAAACCTACGCACGACGCGAGGTTTCGCAAGCGCCCTCAGCCAGCGACGGTCCGTTCGCAAAAATCGTGGCCGCTCGCTGCCCAAGGTCCCTTTTGTTCTCGGAAGTGAAATATTATCTTGTCATTTTATTTCACATGTTACTTGCATTTTCAGCTTACAACTAATTTTATTGTTGTTTATGCTGCAGTTTGTTGGGTATATTATGAACATATCTTTCGCGTTATCCTAGAGTAAGTTAATGACGGAAGGAATGAATGTTTGTAGACGCCATTCTAAATATTACCAATAAGCATGTAAGCCACAATTATGTATTATTTGGAAAGAGATTTTCAACTACGTAATGTCGCGCATACGCATTTTGTATTAAACAATTTTTAACACATTTTTTTAACACTCGTATGTAATTGGTTTTATGCCATATAATAATTATAAGCGAGCGCAATACTTCCTTTGAATGTAATTTACTTTTATTAAGAGTACCACGCAATAATGTGATTACATGGAGGTTTTTCGAACAGTTTTATGAATATTATTTAAGTGCAATGCGACATAAGCATTTTGTATGAAGTAAATTTGAGCGTATCGAGAGATATCATTGCGATATATATTTGTAGAAAAGTAGAAGCCCATAAATGTATTACGAAGTTATATTCCAACACCTTTTTTATTAAAAATTATGTATGTTGCTACAGCGTAAAGACCACCGGAGGACGGGCAGCAGTGTCCTTTTCTTAGTACGGTGGAACATACTGCGATCGCCAACCCGCCTGCCAAGCGTGGTGATTATGGCACATTTCCCCCCACTGATATTATCAATGGGGGAGGCCTATGTCCAGCAGTGGACGATCATAGGCTGAGGTGGTGGTGGTGGTGGGTACTACAGCAACGACCAACGTCTATGTCAATAGATCAGGTTAAGTTTGCGACACGTATGAGTCTAGATATCAGATGGAAATTCTGTAAACATTAAAATCACTACTATATTTTATATGGATATATTTTAACAACATTTATGAAAATTTAAGTAGTTCATATCTATCTATTAGATCATATCAGATTATATCTATATCTTTCTAAATTATATATTTGATGTCTGTCGCCGTTAGTGACTGAATTAATACACTATGTTTTCTGTAGGTATGCTAAGTCATTTTTCTTTAGTAAATATAATCGCTGCTCTTTGCTAGCTTATTTTTTCTATCTAGCTTTCTCTCCTATCTATCTTTCTCTCTTATTTAGCTAATTTTGTAACGTATGTGTATCTTCTCTTATGGACCAAATCGTAATGTATGTGTATTTTTTGTTAAAAATTCATAGTATCCTCTTTCCATATGTTTTAAACCTTTCATTATTATAAATGAAAATGTTCCCTTGAAATGTCTGATAGATCATGACAGAGCTACACAATGGTACAAACACCGATAACACGAGTGCAGTTTAATGTTGGTGGAGATCTTATCGCTTTGTAATAGTAACTTTAAGATATTTCAGTTTATTAATTTTGTAACCTGCAGTAGCCGAGTAATACACCAGTGTATGTAGTTTTAATAATTATGTATTAAATTATGTAATAAATATTAATTAACACTTGGAAGAATACTTGATATTTCCATTTAATTTTATATTTATGTAAAAGGAAATTGAAGTTTATTGCTTTGATACACACTTGTTATTTATTGTACAATATGTAAATAATTGTGATCTATCTTCAAGTAAAAGTTTAATATTTATTGCAATAACTTAAAAGAGTACTATTAAAAGTAAAATTTTATAACTTTTATATGAAATATCTACAACCTTGTCTACATTTACATTTATATTTTTGGTTCTATAAATTCCGGAGAATTATAAAGCGAAGACAGATTATACAATTCTAATGTTTCGATTATCTAATGTTACCAAATGCTACTATCAAGTCTTGAATACAAATTTTATAACTTTTCTACGCGTTTATTAAAGAAACGTGGTGAATTTAAATGAAATTTATACAGTTACCAGGATGTTTGTTTTGTATTTAGAAATTCGGACGCTGGTCATGAATTAAGATAAAATGAATTGTTATGCACAAATAAAATTGTTGATTACTTCTTTCGCGAGGGATGCCACAGATTTGACGGAAGCAAAATCTAAAAATATTCATACAAAAAAAAATCGCATGTGATTCGCATCACATAAAATCCTAGCTGTTACCAACTACATATAATCACTAAATGCACTGACTACAAGAATTCGGAACTTTTTTACCCGACTGATAGGACAGTAATGTTTTTCTCGCGTAAGTATTATGTATGTAAAAGTGAATGTTATGTATGTATGTATGCATATCAGATCCACTGTATCCAATATTAAAGAGCGAGGTGTCATTCGCTTTGGTCACTCCTCTCCGGAGTGGCACGGGGGTAGTCAGTTGGAGTCGTTCATTTTTAAATTAACACTATTCAATGTCAAATATCTTTACGAAATCTCTACAAAATAAAAATTTAAAACGAAAGTAAGAGCCATGTGTACATTAGATTTTTTGGAGAATTTTTTCATACCTACCAATAAGAAAATAAAGAGGAAAACGTTCCTGCCTTACTTTCGAAATGAAGGTTTTTTAAAATAAACCAGCATTTGGTTATTACTAATGAAACAAACATGCTTTCACAATTTAGTTTTAAATATGTGTATATCTAATTATAACATTTTTTTGCACAAGTCAACGGTTCTGTATGCGCTCTGAATACGTTGTGCGTTTAACGCAATACTCCGTATGACGTCACTCTAGAACTCTAGATCTTCAACGATTACTTTGTCTAAGAATTAACTACATGAATCGTAATTTAGGAGTATATTAATTGTTAATATTACAAAAAAATCTGATATCATAGATCAATATGTAATCAAATTTTTAGGCGATTAGTTAACGGGAGATTTATTTCTAAAAAAATCGGATTTCTGTACTTATATTAATACATGTCAAATCTAGGATTAACATTTTGAAAAAAAAAATAATATCAAAATATAATATAAAAACATAAGAAAATAAAAATATAATATAATGAATACTATGCTTATGACGCGGTAAAGTTCAAGAGAAGAGTAAATAAGCGAAGCGCCAACAGCCTAAGATAACGGACTATCGAACCCTCATAGTTCGAATCCGCCATTCGACTACTGTCGTGAAACATGTCCTAGCACAAGCTTTTAATTGCAAAGGTTTGCAGAAATAATAGTAAAATAATTTTGAGGAAATGTTATTATATAGATTGATGTTAAACTCTCAATACTATTGATGTCACTACTTAACACAAATAAGATTTCGAATAAGACCTTAGAACTTTAACTTTATAGTGGTAGAGTCCGCAACAATATCTGTTGCACGAATGGGCCTCTCGACCGGTGAAATACCACGACCTCACAGAAGACAGGCGTGAAGTAGAAGCATTCTGCGTTCCGTGCGATGAGTGACGAGTGAGGTGCCGGAGGCCTAATTCTGAGGCTGAGGCTGCGCTTTCCTATCATTTTCTAATAAGGAAAGGATGGGAAGGAATAGAGGATTTGATGGAGGAGGGAATTGGTAGGAGAGGGAAGTCTCCATTTTTCTGTTTGTTTCCTCAGTCTATAAAAGGTAGGCAATGCATCTGCAACTCTTAAATGTTTGTTGCAGATGTCTATTGGTACCGGTCACTTAGGTGACCGCTGGCTCGTTTGCCACCTTCTTGTATAAAAAATAACATTATCATTACACTTCTTTTCATCATAACAACACTTGTTCCTAATAGAAATATACTCTCTAATAATAAATATAATATCAATAAATATAAAATAGAAATATCTCTTCGCTAAAATATTCAAATGAATGATAAATTAATTGACTAAAACATTATGAGAGCTTTAAATAACATTAGTTAATATTTTATTTATCATTTAACCAATTACATATGTATGCGATTGCGACATAGATACGATAAATGGCATTTATAGCTTTAAGGTGGCTCTTAATGATTGTATGCAAGTCACAAAAACATTGACCTGGACTTACGAAATACAGTTTTAACTCTATTTTTTAAATTCGCATGCATAACAAGGAAAATAAATGTCATTATATCTTCATTATTTAGTTAAAAAGAACAAGTTGTAAGGATAACAGATTTAATACAACGACTAGTGACCTGCCCTGTCTTCGCACGGATAGCAGAGTATATTTTATCTAATATTTTTTTAATGTATCACCGACAAATGGTTTTTCAAAAGTTAACGTCATAATTATTCAGTAAAATTATAGATAAGCTTAATAAATTGACGTAAACCTTCCTCGTTGATCCTCCTCTATAAGTAAAAATTTTATAAATATCGACAAACAGAAGGGACCTTGTTTTATATTATGAACACGGTAGCGGCGCAGGCTCGCGAGTCTCTGAATTACTTTGACTTCTAAACTATTTGTTTAAAAGATACAATAGTAAAATACAGTTAAATATTATCTTCATTGAATGCATTAAATGGAGGTTATAATTGTCTTCTCTTCTTTAATTTCTCGTCTTATAAATATATTTTAAGCTCTGGGCTTATTAATATATTTATTTAGATGGATACTGATTTCGAAAACAACGATTCTCGTAACTACGATTTTCATAACTACGATTTTTAACTACATATGTTTCTAGAAAAAAATATAGATATATTCCATCGCGGACTTTTTTGTTGACCTATTTAGAAATATCACACCATACACAGTTTTCTTATATCTCGAAGACAGTGTTTTCGATGAAAGCTCCTAGACAGGTTTTCGGACATTTTCAGACATTTCCCATAGATAATTGCAATACGTATTTGCGAATTTCAGATGTGTTACCTACCTTTAATAGAAAGAGGAAGAGATAGACAGAAAAATAGACATTTTTCTTCTATTCATCCCCTTTCCGGTTAAACCCTCTTTCCCTTCCCACTCTTCTTTATTAGAAAAGGGAGGGAAGGAAAAGAGGACAAAAATTAGACCTCCTGCACCTCAAGCCTCAAACGAAATGCAGAATACTTCTACTTCACGCTTGTCTTCTGTTAGTTGTGGCATTTCAACGGTCGAGGGAGCCACTCGTGCAACAGATGCTGTAGTTGCGGACTCTACTACTGTTAAATTTTCAACAATTTACAGAAACTCTTAACAAGTTCTGCACCTAAACTTGCTTCAAAAATTACTGTGACTATTCGTAAAAACTTAAAGAAAATCCGTTTAGCAGTTTATGAGTTTACCGCGAATAGACAGACAGACGCGGCGGGGGACTTTATAATATGTAGTAATATTCTTGGTAATTTATCTTCAGATTCATAAAAGTTGTAAATATATCAAAAATATGAATGATTTTTTTTTTATAAAAAATTATATTTGATTTTCGTATTTGTATGTGTTGTAAGATTCCTTTCTCATTTGTTGGTAAGCATACCTTGCATTGTATTATTATCCGAATCTAGTTTGTAGTGAATGTATGCAGGGCCTACTGTCCCCAAATAGATTAAGCAATAGGATATTGCCAAAGTCTCTAATATTATAGTGGACCAAATAGCAACATTTAACCATATTATTTACATGGCTGGTTTCTGTTTGTTTATAAATTGTCATGATATAAATTTCGTATTTCATCGGGCATACAAACAGTAAATTTTTTTTATATGTGTTGAATAATTAAAAACCCAAAAAATCTCTCCTCTTTCATAGTACTAAATAAGTACCCCCTCTTGGTACGCGGAGTTAGTATAAAATCGCACAAAGACACTGTAATCATAAATATGCGTATCTAATTTAAAAAATCATCGATGCAAAACATCGATAATCGTATCAAATCCGGTCACCTTGGTTTTTCAATTTAAGACGTACATCGTAGTAAGCCTTCATCCTCACATATTGCAAAATAGACCTTGGCTGCTAAGAAAAATGCGTGTATAAAATTTTGCAATGTCGCCTGTAAACGACCGCCGTATGTGGAGCAAAATGGGCACATCCCAAACTCTCTTTGCCGCAAGGATTAACCAGAATGAGTCTTAGTGTATATCACCGGCCGAATGTAAACTTTGTCAACTTGCAATCCGTCTAAGCTTATTATATATGGTAGTTAAGCAAATTTTAAACTAAACGAAACATTGACAATTTGATGTATGATTTCAAATGCAACCAACCAATTTTTCCTTGATAAACATCATTTTAAAACACAAAATCACTAACAGGTCATGTAAAATATTACATAACAGTTAAATATTAGAGTTACTTTAATCTATTGTTGTATTTTTGAATAAGACCACCTAGCCGTATTTTAATATCTTTTACGTTATCGAATCCAAAGATTGTAATTACAATTATAAGTTGTAACGAAGTGGCAATAAGTAGATTAATATCTCTAACTTCTCGGTGTTAATTTAAGAGTAAAACTTTATTAAGTAAATTAATTTAATAATTGTTATTAATCAAACAATAAATGAACTACATCGGTTTTGTTGCAAATGGAATAAAATAAAACTTTTTTTCAATAAGAAATTGTCAATAAGATTTACTAAAAATCACTAAGACATATAAATGTCGATTAACATCTCAAAATATCCATTGAGCAATTGAAGTAAGGTACGGTCGTAAACTTTGTATTAAAAAATGGTTTAAAAAAAAAAACAAATAAAACGATGATGAAGTCAAAGGTGTCAGGGGTAACCTATTCCCGTAAATACGAGTAGAATCTAATTATCTTACTATTTTCTTGTTATTTTTATTGATTTTTTTAATAAAGTCTTGCAATATCTGTATCACTTGTAAGTAATCATGGAATATTACGAAGTGTCCCGTTTAATATTACAACATTAGCTAAATTGACTTTCACAAAAGTACCGAATTGCTTAATGTTACATACGATTGATTTAATAATTTATCAATATCCTAACAGAATTGTTGTCAGTAATAACAAATTATAATTAAAATATTTAAGCAATAAGAGCCGAAGTTTAGACGCTGTCTGCATCATTGCATTCCATTATTCACGGCTGTAACTACTAAAGGTGATATATGTGCCGCAATAGATACGGTAAATGAATAAATCGTATAAAAATTGACGTGAAATCTTGGAGGTCTAGGAATACTTTAGTCTCTGAAAATGTTTAAAGAAGACCGTGGGAAGCGTCTACAATTAATAAAACATGTTACTCAACAAATTCAGAATTTAATACGCTATGTTCGGGGAGTTATATTCGTCCGGAAATTAGAAATTGTAATAAAAATCAATTACAACCATATAAAATTCGTAAAATTAGTCTTATTGTATGTCTTATGTCTTAATTTATAAAAAAAAGTTTTACATTTTCTATATCTTCTCTTTAAGCCAAACTGTATTATATTAATGATATCGACAAAAGCATACTTATAATACATGACAAAAAAAATTAACCTAAAATAGTAGACCTATAATAGTTTCTAAACAGAATAGTGTAGTATCCAATATAGTGGTGGGGACGGCTTCCTGACTTTTCTTCTCTTCGCTCTATTGATCAAAAATTTGGCAGTGACACATCATTTATAAGTCATTTTGATTTAATTTTTCTTCCTAATCTAATAGGATTATTCTTGTGTCCAAACAAAAGATTTATTGTCTCTAAAACACACAGGTCAGCGTGAGCCAATCCTCTTTAAATACATTTGTATCTATGCAGGTCATCTTAATACAATAAATCAGTGCGATATGCACAAGGAAAAATGCAAAATAAATGATTAGTTTCAATCTCTTATGTCATGAGAATAGTGCATTAGAGATTTAAATTGTCTAAATGAGCGTGTGGGTGCGGTGACTTGATTTGAGGTTATACGAATCTTTTTATAAAAATTGCAAAATACATTCGTCGACGTGCGAATTTTAAATGTTTAATAATCAAATATTTATTCATTTGTATTTTTTCTGAATATATACTAAATTATTCACAAAATTTACTATCTGCTAATATGCTATACTGAACATCGATGGGTTAAATTTTATTATCAGATTGTGTTCATAGCACTTGAAAAGAGTCATTAATTTTTATACAAATTATAATGTAGTTTTAGATGTATTGATAATGATGTATGAGTATTAACAGTGGTAGAGTCTGCAACAACAACATCTGAT
The DNA here is from genome assembly GCA_018246295.1 of Papilio alexanor hazarajatica. Lineage (NCBI taxonomy): Eukaryota > Metazoa > Arthropoda > Insecta > Lepidoptera > Papilionidae > Papilio > Papilio alexanor. Next base: position 17,240 of record DWLR01000312.1, read on the forward strand.
GCACGAATGGCCCGTGCGCCCGGTGAAATAACACAGAAGACAGGTGTGAAGTAGAAGTATTCTGCATTTCGCCTGCGGTGTAAGGTGCCGGAGGCCTAATTATTGTACTCTTTCCCTCATGGAAAGAGGATTTGACAGGGAAGGGGATGGATAGGAGAAGAAAATGTCCATTTTTCTACCCATCCACTCCTCTGTCTATTAAAGGTAGGCAACGCGACTGAAACTCGTAAAAGCTTGATGCAGTAGATGATCCATGTTTGAAATCTTCTTGTAAAAATAATAAATGTTTGTAAGATTGATATGTAACACAAGAGAAAATAAACATAATTTCCCTCGGCTAAGGATGATCGGAAAACTGAGGTTGAGTCTAATTTTCTCATTCTTTTCGCTTCCTACTTATTATATACGTTCTTTTTACAAAATTAACAACGTTCATCTTTTTACTTCTTTACCGTAATTACAGCTAAGCATTCTAAATTTGTAAAACAACTGCTGCATCATAAAGTTTTATCGCCTACATTAACACTAACAATTACAAAATTTACTGGCATTACGAAACAATGTATGAGAACTTAGGAAATTTGATTTATTAGATGCCACACCTCAAACATTAAACCGTGAGTTAAGGCAACGAGCCGTTTATTGCTGTTACAGCAATGATTGAGATGCTCCTCAACTGTAGTGAGAAATTTAACACGTCATCAGAATTTTTAATTAATTTATGCTAAGCGTTTCTAACTCCTCGTTATGTCGTGTAACTACGTCTTAGATATGCTTCCAACTTTGCATATGCAGATACGGGTACCATAATTCCTCGGTACAGTGAAGTTGTGATATCAATTATGCCATTATGTATAATGTAAGTCGCAATATTCTAAGGATGCTTAATCTATTGACAGTTCCTATTTTAGATTTTCTTTATCTTATCTATTAATTATTTTTTTATCTTTATTGCACAATTTCAAAATATATCTCTTAAAGTAATTTGTATAAAAAAGAAATATACATGGTTTATCACTTTTATTTTCTTGTTTTACATTCCCCTAATGGTTTTATAATATGTGTTGCATAGCAAACAGTTTCGTGATGTACTACATGCATTTCCCTTTAATCGACAGCCAAATATGGTCAGATGTATTCTCAGTTTAGTATATAATTTTTGCCTATGCAATTGAAATTAATACTGATGAACGGGACACCAGTTCATTTGACGTAAGTTGGTCTCGTTAGTAAATATCTGTACCAAGATGAAGCATCAACTTGCGGTATAAGAAAAGTAAAGAGGGCACGTGAAGATAATACAGGCGAATGAAACTAAAATGGACTGGAACAGAGGAAATTGTAGAATTACATCTAAATTCTATTGTGCGTCAGTATACAGAATACTGAGGTCTGGGTAATTTCTCGGTTGAGCTGACATATTCTTATCACTGCAGCTGCTTGGCTTTCCACCTCAGCCTGTGACCGTCCACTGCTGGACTTAGGCCTCCCCCATTGACCAGGCATTATTGGAGGGGAAATGTGCCATAATCGCCACGCTTGGCAGACAGGTTGGCGATCGCAGTATGTTCCACTCTACTAAGAAAAGGACGCTTGGCTTTATCATTGTTCAATAAATAACAACCGCTTCTTGTTCTTAATCGATCAATTAATTTACATGCAATGTTTTACATTTTCTAATATATGAATGAAATCAATAACGTCATATCTAAACTATGAGATTATCTTTTATACAAATTGAGCAGTGCAAATTATGTGAAAGAATACCAAGTAATCCGTATTTTATTACCATAATAAAATATCTATGCATAATGAAGTGACCTCCAAACTGTCAGAAATGGATTTATTTCTTGTCAATAATAGTTTAGCAATATGCATAAAATACTTGTAAAAAAAATTGTAAACTTGCTTTTGCAGTTATTAAAAAATTTGTTTAGAAATTTTAATCCTACTTTATAGGTTTAGACGTCACAATATCAGTTGGATCACAAGAAGAGATTACACTCACTTTTAAAGATATTTTTGATAATAATTTACACTTAACGCAAGTTCATACTTAATTAAATTACATCTAATGATATGTAAATTATGTTGGGGAACATCGATCACGTAGTATGGGATTTATTCCACCTAGTCTACAAACGAGACATAAATCTAATATAACAATCAACGATATATGATAAACTAAGGAGCAAAAGTTTAGCATGGTATGGGCATGTTATGCAAAGGGAAGATTGAAGGGTGACAAGGAGAGTTTTAGATATGAATGTGAAGCGACATGTTGGCACGGTTAGGTCTAAGTAAAGATGGATGGACTGCGTGAAAGGAGATATGGACAAGAAAGCATTGACTACTGAGATGATCGATAGAAAGGTTTGATAGAAGGAAACGTACTGTCCCCACTTCACTTAAAAGTATTAACGATGATGGTAATGCAAGCGTAATTCATATTTTAAAATATGACGCTTCCTAAACAATACTATTCATAATTTCCAAACTAAGACTAATTAAGCTCTTAGTTTAAAAAAAACAAATACAAACTAGTAATTACAACGATTAAATTTAATGTACGCTTAATGTACAAATGTACGTACTTCGCTCTATCGAACGATGCTAAACCAGAGAACTGAATACAGAGTTTTAATTTGTGAGTGAGTGAGGATCAAGAATAATTTAACATCCCATACAAGTCCTTTAATTCCAACCGGTTGCATGGTCACGCTGGTTAGTTTTTGTTACTTGGATGCTGTACGCTTTCTCTTGACTTATTTCTTTTTAATTGTTATATTTAGTGGTTCCTAATTGCTGATCTAATACTGGGAAAATGTACCAATAACTATATTAGCTGCTTTATGCTTCTAATAGCTTTAGGACGGCAGTTTTGTGTCGAAGAGCAGGGACGATATTTTGCAAAAGTAACCCTAGATTTCCTACACTTTAATTTTACAAGAGATGGGCAGCAAATAAAGTTCGCTCGAACCAGCAAAGTTAGCAGACGGCGAAATTTATGCATTAGCACACGTTAATCGCACGTTTTTATACACCGGTGTATATTACATCTAGCAATAATTAAACACGTAATTAGATATTAGAAAATCTTTATTATCAACATCAATCAATATCTACGCTAGTCGGGGTAATTGTTGGCCTGGTTCAAACCAAATTAAACAGGTAATTATTGCCTATCACTAGTTGTTATTTTTCGCATTATTAGGTTAATCATTTGTTTTTGCATTTAAACTTTGGTAACTTCTATAAAATACCTTAATTTTTCAACAAAATATTAGATATTTTCGGATTATTCTTTATAATATACTATTTTATCATATATTTTACAAGGTTCTCTATTCAGGATTATAATTTGCTTTTAATTTGTTGTCGGCTAACATTTAGTATGCTATACTGTAACGAAAGGATGCACCCTTTCATAAATGCAAGCAAAGGTAGTAAAAAGATCATCAGGTCAAATGACAGGTGGTCGAGGTTCGCAATATAATCGTTGCAAAACCTTTGCTTTCATATTTATGAAACGTGGTAATATTAGTCAAATTTATAATTCTAGATTCTCGGGTAAGAGAATTTAGAATATGGGAGTAAACATCAACGCGTAAATTTGTGATTATTTTGTAACAACTGATTCATAGTTTAATATCAATATGTGTGAAGTAAAGCATGTTTTGAAAGAATCGATCGTTTGATATATTTTTAACTGATTACTTACCTGACAAACGTATCGGTTCATCAATTAGTCTTTAATAAATCATCATCAAAGCAAAGTTTACCTGTATAAAACTACAGTAGGACTTAACAAAAAAATTCATTTTTTGTTAAGGACTAAAGGCTGCAGCCTTTCTTCTGCAGTGTTCTATTAATAGTCTTTACAGGATCCTAAAAAGAGCAGAAAAATACCCCCGAGTACCAAGAAATATAATACGATAATTGACCATACAGTTTGTCTATGATGTTGGTTGTTGGTTAGTGTTAGTCCCTTAATCCCTAAGTTTAACTCCTTCATTTTCTAGCAATCGTTTAGCTAATCACATAGCTTCCTTCGTTCGTTTCAGCCAATACTCATCCACTGCTAGACGTAACCTATTAAAGTTTATAACAATAAACTAAGGCACTCTTAAATATCAATTATAAAATTACCGCTAACCATAGGCAAGACAAGCTATTTCGAGTTGCAGATGCGTTGCCTACCTTTAATAGACAGAAGTGGAATACACAGAAAAATAGACATTTCCTTCTCCTATCCATCCCCTTCGCTGTCAAATCCTCTTTCCCATCCCACCCTTTTCTAATAAGAAGGGAACTAAAATTAGGTCTCTCTTCGCCTGTTTTCCGTGAGCTCGTGGTATTTCACCGGTCGAAAGGGTTATTCGTGCAACAGATGTTGTTGCAGACTTTATCACTTGCAAAAGGTGAGAGGAAAAGTCGATAATTCAAAGGAGCATATCGCCGAATCGACTCACGCAGGTGTCATAATTCCTAAGCGATGAACATACGCTCCAAAGTTAAGTAATATGTCGATGCATCACGCCTTAGGATAACTGTGGATAATTTCCTGCAGAATGTAGGATGGCAGTATCGTATTTCATGGGGTCAAATACAAAAAATTGTACGTACAATAGCGTACAATGTATTTTCGGTATCTGGATGATATTTCAATGATGTGGGTATTTAAATTATCTCTTTAGTTAAAGATACCCTTTGAATTTATAAATATAAAGTTTCATTTAATTGTCACTATTAGTACTTATTATCACACCTCAGCCTATGATCGTCCACTGCTGGACATAGGCCTCCTCCATTGATCGCGTATCATTGGGGGGAAATGTACCATAATCGCCACGCTTGACAGGCGGATTGGCGATTGCAGTATGTTCCACCGTACTAAGAAAAGGACGCTGCTGCCCGTCCTCCGGTGGTCTTTTCATCCTGACATAAGATAAACAGACATGTTCATACACACAAATGTTTGTCCTGGGTGGGAATCGTCTTACCACTGCGCCAACCGTTCGTCAAGTACTCATGAAATCATTATGAAAATGATACTACAGTGATATGCGCCAATGTTCCTTACAAGACCAGGACGTAGTGTGTAATTACAAAATGTAAATGTTTGCAATTACAAATACCATTTTGAGGATCGGTGCTCACATTCTGTTTCGATTTTATACGCCTTAATTCAACTTGAAATTAATTGTAAAATATTTGCAATTATAATGAGTACTAGCCAAATTCGAGAAACTAAAAAACAGACCAAATAAAAATGGTTTTATTTTATTTTGAGAAGACACAATGAAACTTTCCTTTTTTTCACGTCTAACAACTGTCATAGTCCACTATGTCTTTTACTGAGATTCAACGCAAGTAATTTAACATCTGCATAGTATCTGATGACAAAGTATCGAATTCCCAAATTAATTTCAATTATAAAATACAACATACATCACAATGCACAGTGTTTATCTCTCTATTATTGATATATAGTTGAAAATTTTAGTGAACGCTATTTATAGTTGAAGATAATAAAAAAAGACAAAAATGTGTGGCCATGGGGGGGGGGGGGTACAACTAAAAAAAACTTGTATAGATTAAATCAGTGACATCCTAAAGATAGGCGATATAAGGAGTACCCTTAACCAATGAGCATATATGCGTAGATGTATGGATTTAGAAAGAAAAAGAGAGGTGTGCCAGGATCGCGCCAAATGGAAATCCGTAATCTCTGCCTCCTCCTCTAGGTTATGTGTGTGAGTGTGTTATGACAAAAATTATGGGTTGTAATTAACACTTAACATTCGTCCTCATTTATTGAAATACTGGTATAATATTCATTTCATTCCGTTATTAAATACAGCATTAGATAAAAGAAAGTAAATGTATAAACATTCCGACGTAGTCAGCTTTTGTCTAAGAAAGAGGAGGAGTGGGGAGAAAGATCAAGACAAGAGGAGCAAAAGGAATGAGGTGTTCGTAACAAATCACTATATTGTTAATAGTTGTTAGTTTTACATATGACACATTATATTTTAATGGGTTATACCTACAACTACGAGTTTATTAACTTAACATTGCTACTCTGCAAGTATGTCAAATTATAAATGCCAGTAATTTATCCACGTTGTAATGCCATTTAAATTACTCCTTTAGCAATTTAAATAATACCAAACATGTTTCCATCTGCTCCATATGAAATGATATAATAATACACAAAAAAAACTGTCATCTGTGTAAACTTATTATATGACAAACCAGATATAATTGCTGGGAATTCCGTTAATACTTACCATTGGAACGATCAACAGTTTTCTCAAGTAATTGATGTGATTAAATTCATAGTACGAAATTTTAATTAACAAATGTTTCGGACTCTGGGCTCCATCTGGTTTTTTAATTTTTGTAAATATACCTTCTAACCAATTCTCTATCGTGACTGCACAATACAATTCATTTTAAATTCCTGATTCGACAAAGATGATTATTATAAATTACCATGTATCGATGTGAAACAGAAGTGTGATAAATAACATGAATCCATTCTCTACGCGTAGGTACATTGTTATAGAAAGTAAAATGTTATGTAAAAATGCGTGAACCTAACACAGCCGTATGTTTGCATGTTTTGCACAATGATGTTGAAAAATGATAAAATAATTTTAATTACTTATAATTATGTAACGCCTTAATTTTTATGAGTTTGCATAGAAACAAAGGCTAAAATGACCCTGTAGTTTAGCATTTGACAGTGCCAACCTGTTGGCGATCAATTACAAATCGAGACAGAATCTGTATGTTTTTCAAATGTTATTTATATACTTACGTATTGCGTATGACCAAAGACTGACTGACTGATACTACGTAAGAAGTGTATTGTATTTGTAAATTAATCAGTAGTTTTTATACGTATAAGCAACAGCCAAATGAGAAAATTTTACGCAGGAATAATTATAAGGTTTTGTACAGTTGAGAAAAATCTTCGAATTCCAGACAGCATCACATTTTAACGAATTCATATTTCATCATCATTATCACATTTACATTTAAATTACACTATCATAACACGGTGTTTTTTTTTTTTTGTCTCCAAAAATATTTCAAATTTTAAATTATATTTTCCAAAAACAAGATCTTTAAAAGGATTAAAAATAGAAGATTAGAAAAGATCTTCGTAGTTTCGAGAAATTAACTGTTTCTTAAATTACACGTCCAAGCTATGCCGTTGTGAATAATTCGATCTGTTTCAGCAATGTCCAGCTGTGGTCTATATTAAGACCTTATTTAAAGAGAAAGTAGAAACTTAGCTGACCACCTCTTCATTACGCAATTATGATATTGTAACATTTTAATAATATATCTCAAAGCTTTTGCAAGTGTAGGAGTTGCAATTCTCATACTATAAATTAGTCTGCGGGACCTCTTAACTAATCGTATTCTTAAGGAAGTAAGAACTTATTAAAATACTTGGGAGTTTTATACCGACAGAAAACTTTGATACCAAAAAGATTTTTTTTTAATTACATGACGTTTGCTTTTTTAGTAAATTGTCTGGAATAGGTCATAACATTACTAAAAAATATAAGCTGTTACAAAATTTTTAATAATACAATAAGAACTACAGTACAATAACATTGCATATATTTCGACTTATATTTCCATACAATCAGTGTGTGTAATTTTGTGCATTGGTAAATAATCTTTCTTACTTTTGTAAAAAGAGTCTCCTTATCGCTACCTTTTTCTACCTCAAGTATATTATTATACTGCAGTTTATTGATAGCTGTTGTTATACATATACGTGGCGGGGCCCTCTTTCGATCAGATCGCTCACTACGTACATCGTATGTAAGCACTTTCCACGTTCGATCATGTACTCGTTATTTTGCATTATTCTAACACAATTTGTTTATATTTTTACTTAATCCGTTTGTAGATGGCGCTGTATGTTATGCAAGCAACACGTACATCGTTCCAAACTCAGTTTTATAATATGACGAAGCTAAAGAGTTATAATATATAATTTTTGTAAGAAGAAGGTAAGCAAGATGTAAAAAAACGCCAAGATATTATCGCTCTAGGTATCCGGAGATGAGAGCGATAATATTTTGAGTTATTTTTTTGAGAGTGAAATTATGTTTTACTAGAGATTTTTATTAGAGGGAATGAAAAAAAACTTCTCACTCTACCCTAGGGCCAACCCTAGATGAAGGTATGGGAAGGTTATGTGAGTTCCCTTAACCATTTCGCTCAACAGACCTCAACCGATCTCACTCATCAGACGAAACGCAGACTAAAAAAGACCACACGAAAGAAGTATGTTTATAGAACTGCATTATAAGCAGCATACGCGAACCTGTGAAAATCTGATTTTAGTAATCACCACTGTCAATAATTATATCACACATTTGCATTAACTGTAAAAGTTTAAGCAGTACTCGCAAATAGGCCTAAGGAGACTAAAAATTAAATTTAAGATGTCTTTTATTTCATTTTTACACAAGTAACCCTCCACTTGATTTGCAATTACTGCAACATTTACATGCAATACAAACAAACAGTTTACATTTCGTAACCAGTAAAGAGCGAATTAAAATTTTCTCAACAACTTGCGAACTAAATTTCTGAATAAAACGATTACATAACTCGTCGTAAGATTTAATTTTGTAGATATTAAAAATTCAAAAATAGTAGCAATCTAACAGCGTTTTTTTTTTAATTTTATCTTAATTCTTAAAGATTTAATTAATTTATGGACACGGGATGAATTAGATTTCAATATGAAGGTACAGTTCTAATTTTTCTTTCATCAGTTAAATTTCTATTTTGCACGTTAGTATTAAAAAAAATACCTTATGCAATTTTTGAATGACAGCTTTACTCGTATTATGACTAAAAAATATTAACATTGATGGTTGATTTCCAGCAAAACATACATTTCGATGGTTACTACTATATATTTGTATGTTTGTAATGCAAACTTTACTTATTTTTAAATGTATTTTCTTTCACAGAATAAAAGTTCTCATCAAATTTATGTATTTATAAGATATTAAAATTTGATAATGGAAAATTGTGTGATACGATTATTTACGTTTTTATTTTAGTTTTCGGGTATAAATGGAACTCATTCAAAACAAAATAAACGCTATCTATCTCCGCAGTCTCAATCTAATGCCATAGGAAAAAGGGGCATCTTTATCAGAGAAACAATTGGGAAAAAATTAAATTAGAGTTCATTGTGAGGTCATTGCTTTGAAAAAGTAGGTCCTTTTTTAGTCAGGTTAAATTGGATAAGGTAGAGAAGTTGAAAATACAAACGGAAGATTCAGAACAATAAAAAAATAATTACTGAAAAACGTATTGAAATTAAATCCTTATTAACGACACAGAATGGATCCATTATACAAATTAAATTGTTTTGTTCCTGCGAAGCTTTTGTGCGCGAGTGTACACTGCACCTATGTGAATATCTAGTAACAATAGTATAATACTATCTTTGTATTTCAACGTGGAAGGACATCGTTATGTGCGGAAATGATAAAAAAGGTCAGAGTAAAGAATATATTAGTGTACTAGTTACTCGCCCCGGTTTCTCTCGATAATTTTATTGATAATTAAAAATAAAATATTCGGGAAAGAATTTTTAAAATCGGTTCAGTAGTTTTAGAATAATATTGGATATATTATAAAAATATTCGAATAATAAATAGATCTATACAAAATTTGATTCATAAAACAATTTCATACTAAAGTTTTAAGCAAGTCTTCCTTCTATCGGTCTTCGTTCATTACAAAAATCTATCATCCTAATAAGATTTAAGATAGCTGGTTTCTACCAAATTGAAACTGAAACTGAATGGTGCGAATTTGATTTGCAAAAAGTCGAATTTGAATCAGAAAAGTCCTAACTTGAAGATATAGATTAGCCCGTATAAATGATTTTTTGTTACGAGTACCTTGTAATTCCTGCTCACACTCCCCAGAATGAACTTCTTCAAATAAGTCGAAATAAATAAGTTCTTTTAAGTTGTCTAATAAGTTCAAAAGTCATCGAAGCCAAAATGTTTAAAAGTAAGTTTGAAGTTAATTATTTAAAATTAAGTTGTTTCTATCTCAGCAGCTTCGAATTGGAGCGGCCCCTTTTTTGTGGTTTAGTAAAAAAAGCTCCCGGCCGAGGGTTTTTGTCGGATTTTACTAAAAACAAACAGAGAATGTCAAATTGAATAAAACTAAAATAGACTACTTGCGTTGTTGACTACGCGTAGTCTTTACCAATCTTTTTTCTTTATTACCAGGAACCAACTCCGGATTCTCACAAATAGATTTTTTCAGAAAAACGTCAATTGTAACTCTTAAGTCAAACAGTAGTCGATAGGATTTGACTGTCGTGGTGTTGGTTGCAAGATAGCTTATCTGTTTCCCCAATTAGTATGTAAAAAAATATTTTTAATGTAAGCATTAATTACCTGATTTTCTTCATAAAAATTTACGAACTTTCGGATATTATTCAGCAGAACTCAAAATTACTATTACTTTATATATTTACAACACTAATTTGTTTGTACAGCTGTGTTTCTACCTAGGTCGAGGCTACCCAATCATGAAATAGGTATAGCTAGTGCCATTAAGTCACCATTTACCCTGTTCAGTAAATTTGGTACACATGATTTTAAAATATTAAAATTTTTACTGGATTGTCAGCGTTTATTACTAGCGATTATTGTTTAAGATGTAATTTACTATCCCGTCCCCTTTGTCATTTCGCATGACATAATTTCTATGTACACACATATACTCGTATGTATATAAATTGAAAATTAATTTATTTCTGCGTCAATCACGAGAAAACTAATGAACGTATCGGTATGAGACTTTGACCAATCGACGCGGAATCATCTATAGATAGATGGTGATAGGCATTTTTCTCCATTCCGTTGATCCTTTCCTTTTTTAGGATAATAAAATACATAAAAGCTTTATTTACAATATAGGTTGCCATGGTAGTGTTGACAATAACAACTTTTTGACATATGTTATCTATAACATATATGTTGATCAGATTACAAACAATTTCACCTGGAAAAATAAGAAACGAACGCTTGCTAAAGCGCAGGCAACAATTAGTATCTTA
>DWLR01000313.1:0-28368 GCA_018246295.1 Papilio alexanor hazarajatica
AACGCCCATCTACAGATTTGCGATACGAGTGATACTAATGCGTTTCTCCGACGGTTGTTGAAGTGACAGAAAAGGAAAATAGAGCCGAGTTTTCATTTATGCAACTGTGTACGTCGTACAGTATTAGATGTGGAATAAAATATTATTTGAAAATATTCCAATACAATTCAATTACAGTAAGCGTAGGTTTGTCTTCTATGGTATGGATATTTAATAAAGTTAACTTTGGTTTTCTTTAAAATGTATTAAAATAATGCTGAATACAAGCATAAAAACAAAAGGTATTAGAATTGTTAAGTGTCGAGAATTGTTAAGAAAGGAAGTGTAACCGTTTGCCCTCTCTTCGAGGTTTGCATTGGATTCATTTAGTAGAAGTAACTGCAGAGTGAAGACAAATGTCACAACAGGGCCGGATAGGACGCGACGCGACTTACGGGGCGGCGCCGCTCGCTTGTACGCACTCCAACTAATGTGTACCCTAACATAGAATGGTGAACTGCCTTGAAGTAAATTATAACACGTTACTCACTAGTTAGACACAATGAGAAAGCATTATCGAAAACATTGTATTTTTTACAAAATCAACAATTCGTTCACTAGAAAATTTATATTTAGCAGTGAAAATAAACCAAGATATGTATGTATCTTTCATGAACTATTAACATTTGCTAATTGAGACACTGATGTTATCAATGTGACATGGATTAAATTAATCGCCTAACGGATGGCATATACTCGATCCGACAAACATTTTTTGCTTAAAAAGACAAATATTTTTATTAACCACTAACTCAACTCGGCATGTGTTGCAATGCCACGTAAAATAAAAATAAGTAATTAAAAAAGTTTCATTTAAATACATAAAAACTTTTTTTATTTACATAGATTTTTATATTAGAAAACCTCGCGGGCGCGTACTCAGAAAACGCTACCAAAGTTTCATCACGATCTGATCAATGGTTTAGGAACGCATAGAGGACAATATACAAACTTTGATTTTCATTTATACTGATGACTGAATTCTATTTACCCACTTGACCGACCTTGAGCATCAAATGACGTTAAGAAACTGGACAAAAAATTATGTCTAGAAGTTGATCTGTTTGGTTGTGAGTTGGTTACGAAGTGTCCTAGTATATCCGTGCATGGTTAAGTAACGGTCCGCTTCAAGTCAGGAGCTCTGCCATCGGGGCCGATGAACTCGATCAATGGCGCCTTATGTGTATGCTTTAAGTAATTCTTCGCGATTAAGCATAACCGGTAGCCGTGTACCGTAAGGTTCGCGGCCGCTTATTCAACTTTATCTAAATCTATGGTCGCCTAGAATACTCGTCTCGTCTTTATAACTTGTTAGATTTGAATTAGAAATATATATGTATATATATAAGTGGACACAATAGGTGTTCGTTCCTTGTTCGTTTGCCACCTTCTTCCAAAAAAATATACATAAAATAATATTTATTTTGTTGCGGGATCAGCTGTTATAAGACTCTTCAAGAGAGAGTGAGAGAGATAGAGAGAGAGAGAGAGAGAGAGAGAGAGAGAGAGAGTTAAGCTCGTCTGTACCTATCGTATTGTACTTATATAATTGTTTCTATTGTGTACAAAGCTTTATAAAGAATTGCATTAAAATTATCTTATTTTATCAAACATTTAACAATGCATAGCTTAAATTAGTTTACAGTCAAGGTTTTTTTAAAGTACTAACGTAAATACTAATATGAAATATTAATTAGCACTCGAAATTGGCAGGTGATTTGCGAAACTTAGACATTAAAAGCCTCACCGTCAGTGGAGTGGAACATAAATATTGAAACTATATTTTAATTAATAAACTACGAAACTGGTCCCAACTATATTCAGTTCTATGTAAAGTTTCAGAAACTTTCAGGCCATCCATGTGATGAACTAGCAAACCTAAACCAACGTTCAGCTTACGAGTTTCGTGTCCGTAGTTTATTTTATTAATTAGTTCATTCGTTCTTCCGGTAAGTGAACTGGAAATCGTTCGATTTTAAAATATTGTGAATGGTGAGTGGATTGGCACCTATACCATGTTAGGTGATGTATTTTAATTCTAAATCTCTTTTTTGTTGCAAATAGCGGTCTCACAAAGAGACTAAAGTAATTATTTTAGTAAAGAAAACAGTAAAGTGTTTAATTTTCACCAATAGCAGGTTACATATTTCAATGACTTTTAAATCTGTTTGGTAGGTATAAATAGGTATGCGTTGGCACAAAAAATGATTGGGTGGTGATAATTGTTGCAGTCCCAATAAGAATAAAAAGAAAGCGATGTTTTTAAATAAGAAATGAAATTACCGAATTCTATGCTTTATATTATTTAAGGTATGACCGTAAGAAGAGCCCGAAGTAACTTTAGTAACATGCGACTAAGTAAAAAAGTGTATCCGAAAAATAAAATAATTCTCCTTACCCTTTACCCACCCACCTAGAGTGGGCACAGCATGTACTACTCTTACACATCTGATTCTACTGTAGTTTATACTGTGACTGGTTTTGGCTATAGTTTTACGGCTGACCGCCTGCTTGACGCCAACCCTCCCCGTTTCCTCCCTTATGTTATAAAAAAAACATCATCACCTTATCTTAGATGAAATCGCACCAAGAGATATTTTGTTCTAAAACATCATCTTCAGTTCATCTGATGATAAAACTAGTGCGCCTGACAGCTTTTATGTTCAAGTACTGTCATGCTTGCATACCATTTCGTAACCATCAGCGCACACGGCCGATACAAAGATCTCTGCGTCACCACGCGGTTTCATGGCTTACCTGCGAATTTAATTAAAGAATTCAATGAAATACATCACAAGAAGCTTGAATGGGCAGAGTCCCTTGTTCTTACTCACCAATAAAATGATTAATCGTATATTAATATAATATTTTGATAACTAAAATCTAAGTTAAAATATTTATGACATGTTGATATCAAACGTCAAACGTTTTATAAAAATGAATTCTTATCAATATGCATATTTCTATAATATAAATAGAAAAGTTGAAAACTTGCTTGCAGCGGTCGATGGTATGTATCAAAACAGTATCTCCGGTTCCTTGAAACTTCAAACGCGTATATTTAATCCCACTTGTAACAAAATATTGTATTTCTAGTTTTATAGCAGCTAAAAAGTGACTTGTAAGTGACTCGTCATTCAAAGTGTATACATACACGAGTATACATTTAATCTGCTTAGTTATCATTATTGTCATTAATTTTAAGATATAATTATGTAAAATGTAATAATGTAAAACAACACTGTACCTTCAATAAATAAAAATTTAGTAATAATGGCAAATTATATCTTTTCATACTACATATATGCAACAAATATTAAAGCACGATTAATTATGTAAACCTTAATAACATAATAATCGTACTAATAATATTCTGTATGTAGCATTGATTTTAAGGCTATTTGTTTATGCTTTCCTAGTATTTCTTTATAAAACAGTCAGCCGATTTCCTACGATACGAGCATTCCTAACGGCCGTCGGAGTGGTCCTATTGGAACCAGTTCAGGGCGGCCAGTGCAAGGGTTCGTCGACCTGTAGACCCTGAGCTTGGCATATTTCGCCCGAATTATGAAATAATTCGTTAACCAACCGGCGATTTGTAACGATTTTTCTATTTTGATGCGTGTATTTTTTTGTTTTTGTGCGTTGATAATTGTTTTTTTTTTTAAATTGAAATAATAAATGAGTATCAACTAACTTGCCATTCGGCGCCATTTTGGCACACTTCGCGTCTTCTGCATCCATATCTGTACAGTACTTTGTCGGTTAAGGGCACTCTTGTCTTGTCTTTTTTTTCCTTTAAAAATATCCAAACCTCTAAAATGTAATTACTTAATTTTAGTCTCAATACTTTCGCATTTCGAAAGGAACTATCTCGAAATTTACCCCAATTTAGTTTAAAAGCGTGAAGGTGATTATTATTGGTTAACGGCCGTCGTGGAAGCGAACCGACATTCACAATTACGCCTAATTATGTAGTGTGTATAAATATCCGATCGGTCACATTGTTTTATTCGTAAACGTAACGTCAATTAACGTAAAGTAACACGGTGTGATAAGCTCGCCCTTTACGGCGTTGTATAAGCGCGAAGACATTATTTGCCTTGATAAGTGTAACTTTTACTTTGAAGGTTACAATTTCGAGACGAACCTCTCGTATCTGTTTTAATTCAATATTAATAAGAGAGACATACAACTCATCTCCCTGCCCTTTTCCCAACTACGTAGGGAACTTGCCGAAGTTACCGCGAACTTGCTTAAGTTCAGTGGTCGATAGCTCACAAAAAGTAACTAAAAAAGATATACCATTATAAAACAACATGAAATGAATGAAATATTCTTATTTTAATTTATAATTTTCATATAAATTCTTTCTATTTCTTACAACTATAACCAATTTAAAATTTGTGAAATTTACATAAAAATTTTAAACTTGAAATGGAAACAAATCGTTAAAAATAATAAAAATGAAGCGAAGCGGTTCTTAGATCTATTTTTTAAAAACTAGCTGTGCGCTGCGGTTTGATCAGAGACGCTATTAGTCGTCAGTTCCTGAAGGTAGAAACGTAAAGATGACAATAAATTTAGATTATAGGTAGATTGGTACCGTTACGGTTGTCAGTGGTAACAATGCTTCGTTACAGCTTATCTCGCTGCTGCGTTCTACTTAGACTGCTTAAGCACTTTAATGAGATGTGGTCAACAGGATAGCTGGAAATATTTACTGATATCATGGTATTTATTTCAAGTCTAGAAATTTAAAAATATTATACGATATTCGATAAATTATGCTTACTTTAGCAAAGTAAGCATAATTTATCGAACTCATACTGTTACGAAACTATTATATACCAGTAAATTAGTGAGCATCGCTGCTGAAACTGTCATAGTTATCTTAATTCACATGAAAATATTTGTTCGGTACAGTTGCGTCTTGAATTCATACGTGCTCCTTTGTCCATATGTTATATAAAGGTAAAATAAATACCTACATATTTTCTCCTCGCACAAGTCGGTTTATGGAGACGCTGGCTTATACGAAGAGCGCAGTCTGCGACTTGAGAAGTCCGTGGCTCAAGTCTTTCTTTATCTTATTAATTTATTTTAATTAGGTAATATTAGCGAAGAGCATCGACCTGACATAGTTAGACTTAGTCCTCGGATTGATTAGATCGTATAAGAGAGAGAAACGGACATCGAGTCGTAAATATTAATTTACATAGCAATACATTGCTCAGAAAAATTGTGGCTCGGGACTCCGATCCCGAATTATTCGTTATATTTGTATTTTATTCGTGAGTTTTTGTGTTAACCAGTATTAAAATAATAAGGCTCACCAATTTTCGTTTTAGTATATATTATAGTATTAGTTTATATGAGAAGAATTGCAGTTGCAACAAGGGATGACATAAATGGTTATTTATACTATCCCGTGTATCATAGTTATCGCATAACGCGCAACTTATATCTTTCTCGCTAAGCTGCACATTACCGTTTAGCTACGAGTACATCGTCTATGATATCAGCCTTGTAGAATACTCAGAATCTAAATAACCTAAATACTTACTACATAGAATCGTCAGTGTGATGATTATAAAACTAAAAGCTCGATTTGCTAAAGAAATAGGCATGACATTAATAATTTTATTGATTTATTTACGACGTGCTCCGCGGTTATGTTATTAAATATGTTCAAACTGGCGAGGAAGAAAGCAGACCGAATAAGCGAGCGAATTATATTAACTTTTGATTAGCATTCGACTGTTATTGAATATATTTTTATCTTTTCACATAAAAACCATTGTTATTACAAGCTAATTTATGAAACCAAATGCTATAAAATTAGGTCAATGTACATATACCAGTCACTTGAAGCGTTTTGGCCAAAGGTATGCCCAATAGGTGGCACTTTTATTGAAATCTATTCTTCAATCTTCAAAATGAAAATTTAAGAAATTTGTTAGAAGAAACACGGTCGTAATTAATTTTTAGAAACATTATTATGCATAGATAAACAATTACAAATGTCGACTTCTAATGATTGCATACAATTGGTGACAGGATAACGTGAGCCGTGGCCCACTAGTAACACTATAATTTGACTTAAAATGGGGCAAGCCCTATAAACCAGTTTTGACCAACATTAGTGATCGAAACTGGTTATGCACGAGTATATATTGAACGCGATTTCTGAACCTGATGTGAAAAAATTTCCGCGACGCCACAAGAACTGTCCACTGTCCCCTAAGGCGAATTGAGGCAAGGAGAAAATTCGATTAGTATACCAAATTGAAAATTCAGAAGCAATTTTCTTGTGTAAATAATAAACACTTGCAAACTTCGTTCTCGTCATTCAATCTAGAATGTGGCTTGGTCTATTCTGATTACAGTATATTAATTCTGTCCGTAATTATAGATTGACATACCTGTGCTTCGATCGATACTCGTAGATTCGAATCTAGTCTAAGTTTGTCAGAAACATTTAGGTGCACAAAATGCACAACCCGACTACATCAGTACAAAGGTAAATATTTGTCCTCATTACTGCAACTGGTAAATTTTAATAGCTGAAAAACAATTGTTGCCTACTTGACATAACCCTGGTACATTTCTCTTGATTTTTCTGTACGCATACTTTTAATCGGTAACTAAGCTCAAGAACTTTTTAGGAGCCTCGGCTTGGGCCGTCACTTTATCATTATAACCAGATTGGGAGGCCACAAAGCTCGCTTGGGAGGTTACTTCGGCGGACGCAATATAGACTAGGTTTAAGGGCGAGAGGGGACCTCGGCTTTAGCTGTCACGCGTTTAGCTTTCTGATTCGAGGGTGCCCGAAAGGGCCGAGTATCAGACAGATTGACTGATACTAACGGATGAATCGGGAACTAACAGAAACATAAATTTGCAGGCATTCTTTTTGGGCGCGGAGGACGACTTTGGAGAAGAGTCTTATCGTTGTCAGCGTGATCATCTCAATAATGGCTGTCGCATTCCTTCTTGCCTTCCTCGGCACTTTGTATCTGCGCAAAAATGGAACCAACTGTAAGTACATGCACCAATGGAATCGACTATTAAATACACACGTACCTAGGGTTGCCACGCGTATTATAAATTTATTCGGGAAATTATATTTTATACTATAATGTAAGACCAAAACAACATACGCGAAATTACTTTCTTTCGTAAAATTAGATTTTTCTAGAAAATTTATAAACTGGATTAAATATCCGTATTAATTAATAGTGGACTATTAAGATTCTGTACTGGTTCTTAGCAATGATAATAATTTATGAGAAGTTGTAATAAGAAAAAGTAATATTAGGTTGAAGAATCAGTATCATTTTTTGTGCCAATGTGGCAACCCTAAATATTATCTGAAAGTTCAAACGTTAATCACACAAAACTTGCATGAGCAACGGTCTGAACATTATACATATATTGAAATAGATTTCCAAGTGATTAATTCCGTACCTTAACCTTACATAAGCTAATGTACTATTTTCTATGTAACTGTCACACATGCTTTATATGGGCGTATGAAGGCTTACAAGATCGTTTAATGGAAATAAAATGAAATTTCGTATTACTGTCACAAAAAATATACCCATTTCAAGGTAAGTTTTATATTCAATTATAAATCTGTTATTTATTGTTACGATATTAAAACTGTTAATAGAAGTCAGTCAATTGTTTACGAAACTTCAATCTTTTCGATTATAAGCTTACCCCTTAAATATCCAATTAAGGATAATCTATACTTAATTGAGTATTTTATTGTTTGTTTTGTTAAACTTTATTCGATTGTTTTATTGTATGAAATGAAGTTTAGAGTATGCGTGTTGAGTACGCTGCATAACCGGTTAGAAGTGACCGCGACGCGACACCTTCATAGAATACGCAATGAGAGAAAATTTCGTCGCGAATCGTGAACTAACTTGAGATAAGAAATGTCGTGCTACATCGCAATATAATACAAAACCAAGTAATCTATTATTCGCGAGGTGTATTAAGTTACATAAAAACCTTCAATGTCGTAGTTTACTAGCTGTTGTCTGCCGCTTTGATCCTATGTAATCTCCTATACCCCTGAAAATTTACATTAAATTTTTTATAATGATCACCTAAAGTATAATCTTTCAACTTTTTAAAAATAAAAACAAAACCGACTTCATATTTACACCTTTTATTTATAAGTCTTTACGTCGCCACGGTACGCCTCATTTCAAATCCATTAAATCCAAACAGGACTTGTTTTAAATCTACCAATATGTCAATCTTCAGAACCTAAGGTTCAATGACATTTAAAAGTTAAACGGAATCCATTTGCGAATGTTCTCTTTCCAACAAAAAAAAATTAAAATCGGCTCATAAATAACGAAGTACTGCGGTAACAAAAAAAAAAAAAAAACAAGCAAATAGTGATTATTAAAGTACAATTCGATTCTACACTCGTCTTGTTCACCCGTTGATACGCGCAGACACTTTGATGTGCAAAAGTTTAACGACCTTCGCATGGACCTTAAACTCAATTAATATACATACAAGTGACCGAAATAACGATTTGGCGTATGGCGGAACAAGAATGTTGAAAAACAAGTAAATGTATAAATATCGTGGAAATTTTATAAATATTCACACGCACCATTTAATACTGGATTCTGTGTTTCGTTAAGAAATTATCGAACACCAATAAATGCTGCTCAAGTTCATCGGTAAATATAAAATTACAGTAAATTCTGTTGACTTAAATCAATTCAGAATTAAGCATGCCTTTTCTTGCAGTATATTTCGAGTACCAAGAGGTTCATGTTAATTTGTTGTAGTAAATTAAATAATTAATTAAATAATTGGTTAATTTGATGATAAAATGAAAATGAAATTCCAAAAATTATAAGTACTAAAATTTATTAAATAAAAATCAAAGTAAAATTTCCCAATAATAACTCTGCAGACTATGATGACTCATGTCGGCCAGTGCGCAGTAACAGGCCGAGCGCCTCACATATTCTTCACTCGCATTCGCACTTACACGCATTTACAACCCTATTACCACAAAAGATATGATATGACCGGTCATGGTTCTATGCTCTTTTGTTATTGTTCAAAACATCACAGAAAAAATTGCCTAAACTGGAAACCGGATCAAGGACTTACAGTAATAGTCGCTTTTCAGTTGTAATTGTTGCATGTGTACAATAGAAGCCAAATCGATCAGCACTAAATTGAGGTATCTTACGCACACCTCAATCGTTATCGTTTCGATATAGTTAAGTAAGACGTTAGGAAACAAAATCATTGCACGAAAATCGAGAGTGAAATATCCAATCTGTTTGTGAGCGAGTTTTTGTCAGTATGCTTGGAAATCGAAAGGTAAAATTGTTGGTCGCTTATGCGATTTAAATGGCGCACGGATGTTTGCGTCATCACTCTGAAGATATTACGCAAATACAGTTACGTGGAGTGCAGGGCACGTTGAAATAATTGCTGATATCAGATGCCCACATGAAAGTAACCGAGAACTGTTGATTGTGCACTAAGCAGTACCGTTAAAATTTTAGTAGTGCACGAAAGTTGGATTAATTAAAACTCTCTCGTGAAAAATGTTTTGAGGCGAATAGGGAATATGCATAAAATTTAAATTTGTCTGAAATATTTTTTCTAGATTCTTTATTATCTTTATATTATACAGTAAAAGGTATTTTTTATTTAATTATTATTTAAACCCAGATATCATACAGAAAGTGAAAAATAAGAGAGGAAGATTTAAACTTACAAAACGCGTCACCATTGGTCGAGAAGAAATGTGACGTCAACGGTCCCGTCGTTGGATTTATTGGCGTCGATATTCATAGTGTTAGGAGTGTTTGTGAGAACAGTAGTTTAAAACTGTATTCCTATGTGATTATTGGTGAATATATATTTATATTTAAAGTAGGACGACGACAGAAACTGGTTTTGTCTAAGCAAAATCGGATAATCTACCGAAAATAGATGAATTTATAATGTCAGCATATTTTACATCAAATCTAGATTTCACGAGCGCAGAGATCAAAAGAGTGAAAGCTGCGAGGTAGTTATTATGTTACGTGGTATATTCTAGTCTATAACATTCATAAATGCTTAAATAATACTTACAATAAAACATAACCTATACATAAACATTTGTCATTAAAATTGTTCCTAAACTCATAATTTACGTCTATTATCATTATAATTTACATGTAATATTATATTATTGAAGCTCAATGAAGTATGATATGTTTATATACTTTTTGTAAATATTAGATAAATACGATATTCCAATTTACATAAACAATTTTCTTTCAGTATTTAAGTGCTTGTTTGTTTTAGATCAGATCACATTCATTTGTATGGGAAGTACTGGGTCCTGCTTGATTAATATCATATACATTTGTATGGGAAGTACTAGGACTTGCTTCGTAGTCACTTCTTTGTGGAGGTTCACCAATTTCTAAAATATTACTACTTTTGATAGCAGACTCGAAAGAACTTCATTTACCGGTGATAGTCTTTGCCTTTTAACTACGGCCATTCTTTTCGTTTTTGACACAAAGTTTATCGGATAACTCTCTCTTAACCGATAATAATTTTTCTCCTTTTTGTTTCACTATGTTATATTCAATATAATTAACTATAAAGATGTAGTATAGATGATTTATTTTAGTTTAAAGAAGACTTTAAACTAAAATAAATCATCAACCATGGAAATTTCGTAAAACTGCAATAGGAATAAGCAAGCTCTTTAGAGACATTTTTAATGAACTTTTGTAAACTAGGTTAGGTTAGTTTTAGACCGAATTTTCTATTGCTTAATACCTAATTCATACTAAGCTGTACATAAATATAGCCTACATACGTTAAAAGGACCTTTACAATAAATTACAACCGATAATGGAGATACGTTATCCCTTCTCATTATCTTAAACCATTTTTTTTTTCATACAATCACATCGCGTGGAATACAAAGAAACAATTTATCAGGTGTATTAATACACTTGCACTACGGTACCATACAATACTTTTAAGAAGGTTTTTTAACTTCTTCCATGATTTTTATAGCAATTAAAACTGAAAATAAGTACTAAATAATGGAAACGATATAGTAAGAATCACGTGACACGACCAACGACGTCATCAAGAGCGCGCTATAAATGGTGGCGTTTGAACGGCTCAAAGTTATTCAATGTTTTAAATTTTATTTTGAAAAATGATTTGACTATTTTTAAGAATTCTATGTTATAAAGATGTAAATGATTAATTTAAGAAATAAAAAAAATCATGCGTATTCCCTGTTACCGGATTTGTTACCGCTGTTGTTTACTGTTACTCAATTAGATAATTGACGTATCAGACACTTTTTCCTGACATACTTCTTGCGAAATATTTTACAGCTATCGAATGAAAGTAATAATATACAGCACGTCCGCCCACACCAACCGTATCAGGAGTTAACGACCATGCAACATGCACGGTCCACTCGAAGCTCCAAAAAACCTTTGACCTCGACAGAAACTAGACCCCGTCTCGGAGTATTTTCCTGCAACACACGACCCTGTAGACCACCGTCCACGTCCGTTCCACCGTCGCGTATATTTACACTCGACATTTTAAATGTACTAACTTCTAATTTGTTATAACAAACGTGGTAATATTACACATGTCGAAAAGTAGTAAGTAGTAATAGTAGTTTATAGTAATAGTAGTTCATTCAACGAAAAATACTCTTTGTTATATTGTAGTCCATTACAATCTAGTAAATCTACCGGAGACGATGGAACCCATACCCAATGTATAGTAAAAAAGGGTAAGGGAATCTAATATGGATATCTGATAGCTTTTATGTTATTAATAAGGTTAAATATACTTTCTGGTACTAGGTTCGAATGCAGTGGTGAAAAAGGCGCCTATAATTAACCTCTTTACCCTTAATAATACAGACCTAAACTGTTCAATAGGTTGTAAAACTTATCATAATTTTTATGGGCAAGAAGTACGAGGAAATAATTTGTCGAATGACGAAGCGATCAATTCATCAAACACTTTAAATGACGGCCTCGGAATCTCGCGTATCTTCGCCGAGGTCGAAGCACAAGCTCTGCGTCGCTTTTTATGTGCATACATTTTATATATAATTATGTGTAAATATCCATCGATAATATATAAAAGTATATATCGATTACGAACAGAATATTTAGTATGTACGCAGTTGATAAAATAAGTCGGCCCTTGCAAATCCGATGGTTAGTAAAATAATCCATCCATCCATCTCAGACTATGATCGTCGACTGCTGGACATAGACCAAAGGCAATGCAAAAAAAGGATGGCCATAGGAAATGTGCCATAATCGCCACGCTTGGCTGGCATACTAAGAAAAGAACGCTGCTGCCCGTCCTCCGGTGGTCTTTACATCCAGACATAAGACAAACAGACATGTTCATGCACACAAATGTTTGTCCTGGGTGGGAATAGAAACCACGACGTGCAGCGTGAAAGGCAAACATTTTGCAACCGTATCAAAGATATACTTCGAACGTTAAAAATAAAGTTTTAACTATTTGTGGACGAAAAATACTCTAGTTTAAGTTAATTCCTTCATTCTTAATTCATCCATAATTGTTTTGTCTAGTTGTACGAGTATATGTATACGCGCGTAACATTAATTTTAGTGTTAAACGTTTGAACTTTTATCATAAAATTGACATAAGTAGTTATTATTTAAAGCTTCTTATATTTTTTTGCCTCACAATCTTACATCTGCTTGTTTTTGAATATTGCCATTTTATATTAAATGTATATTATAGACTTGCCACAAACTAGTGAAATGAGAGTTTCTTCTCCCTCCATGCCGCCTGCAGTTTTTGGACCGGATTACGAAGTTTGCCACACCTCGGAATGTATACATACAGGTATGATGATGGTATTACTTAATCTAACGATTAAATAAGACATTGCACAAACCCACATACATAAATACATATAAATGCTTAACAAATACAGTCTGAATTCCTTTGAAGACCTACAACGCCTTGTGTTCTTAAAATGGTCACAATTATGAATTTAAAAATAAACAATACAAACGTGGCATCACCTTAGAATCGAACCCAGGCATTGAAGTGCACGGCTAAATACAATGTAGTATAAAATGTTTTATAAACAATTATGCCCCAATGATCTTAATAAATCTCTTACAAGAATTAATTTAATTTCTAATTCCATTTCTGCGCATTTCAATAAAATTTGTTTAGTTTGCAGTATCAATATTTACATGACGTACTACAAAATTATTTTGATTTATTAAATCAGACCCCAGAATAACGTATAATTTAATATGTTTTAGCATCGAAACTTCTATCCAACATGGACCAGACTGTGGACCCTTGCGACGATTTCTACAGTTTCTCTTGCGGTTCATTTGTGAAGAACACTCGCATACCTGATGACAAGTCATCCGTCAATACGTTCTCGACAATAACGGACCAGCTGCAGGATCAGATCCGAGTGCTGCTCGAAGAGCCAGTCGCCCCCAAGGAACCCCGTCCCTTCGTCCTTGCCAAGACTTTGTACAAGGCCTGCATGAATAAAAGTAAGTATTAACGGAATTGTATGGATTGCGCGTAAGATAAAGGAGCAACGAGCAGGATAAGAGAAAGGAGCAACTTATGAGATAATGGATGGTAGAAAGGCATGGAAAATATAACCAACAATGTTTGTACTGATTCAAAGTAATTGGTCCGACACTTTCAACTTTTATGAAGTCAGCATTACCATACACCGAGCTACAATCTCTGCCATACCTACCACATAACTTTGGTCTATGACAAGTGCATGACATGAATGTTTCTCTGGGCAAAAATTATATAAGTAATAAAAAAAGTCATAGTGAAGTGAAAACTGTATTTGTTTATTACTAAAATACACTTCAACCCGAATGTATTTTGCGAATTTACGATTTTTTACGATAATGAATCATAGCAGTCGCTTTGAATGGGCCACTACAATGCATCTACGAAGTCTATTTTGAACGAGACGGATCATTTTTAAAGATAACTATTTGCAAACTTTTTATTTTCAGCGTCAGATTTCGTAATTGATATATGAGTAGGTACCTATATCACAACGATGCCATTGTTATCTTAAAATTGCACTTGAAATTCTTTTAAACTCAAAACGAAATCTCATTTCGATAACATTTCGTACCTACAACAGTTATTTAAAGTAGTTGCACGCTAGGTGCCGTCGTGGGACGTTATTTGTAATGTAGTTACGATTAAAATATTTGAATGAATGCCCATGTTTATTACACGAATTTACTCATATAGTTCGGCGTCTGGTTTAAGTACACCTGATTACGTAATTAACCTTACGTACAAAGCCGTATGATCGTGTGAATTTTAAGTGACCGACGAATAATGAATTTGGCAGAATGTTCATCGATAACTACGGTAGACTCGTCTGAATATTTAATGTAACCCTTAAAAATATTTCCAACATTGCGAATTTTAACTTCAGCGATTGCTGAAGGAGAGAATTATTTAAAAATAAGATTATCACCTCTACTTTGTGGTTACACATTGTATCAACTGCTCGACTGGACCATGTTCGCACTCCGCCCAAACTCCCAAGAACCAAAAAAAAGTGTACTAGAAACTACTTTAACGCAAGTATTTCGGATACAGCTAGTAATTTTTTAAACATGACAATTGTAATGGAATATGTTCATCGAGGTCGCCTCGCTCCTTCGAACGTTGCATCAAATCAAAAGGCAATCGCGCCGGCTACGCGACGGTACAAATCAATTAGCATTAACGCCATTCAATAAAGCGTTTGTCAGCGCTCGACGCTGTTTCTTTTGACAAATCGACTGTCCCTAATACACTGTTGAAACTGAAAAATCACAAAACCAATTCTTTTTTTTTGCCAATCCATCAAACAAACCAATTGCAAAACGATAATACACATATTTAATCACACAATATCAATTAACAAAATATTCTTAAAGATATTGTAAAAAAAACAACTTCGAATGATCCTCCGGTTAAGTAGACATTTTCAGATTTGGTAATGTACTAAAGGACAGTAGAAATTTAGGATGCCTCTAAATAAATTAGTAGGCTTGTCATCAATTCTCAAATTTGTAGCAAACCCAGCCTCTTCTTTTTCCCTTTTGAAGGGAAGCTAATAAGCATATTTAAGTAGTAATTAGCGATTTTACTCCTTTTATATACTGGCTTTACGCGATGGAAACCCTATGAGTTCAAAATTTCACGATGACCTTTACAGTATGTAACGGTAACAAACAAACATTCGGATTATAATAATAAGGTATTAGGATAATGCAACGTTTTTAAAACCTTTTCCATGACACGACCCTCTTCTCCTCTTAGTATGTAAAATAATTTCACAACCTCCTGTACGTAACACTCTTATAAAAATTAAATAAATTGCATTGTCAACATTAGACCATAGTTTCATCAATTATCTCAAAATATTAAAAAAAAATGATATTACAGAGTTATGCTAACTGAAATAAGAAACGAACAATTTTGATTCAAATGTATGCAAATATCTTGTAAAAAAGGCATTAATAATTGCAGTTTTATTCTCTCATTACTATAAGTCATCAGTGCTAACGTGCAGTCCTACGAGTTTTGTTTTTTATTACTGGGGCCTAGCGATCGCTTTACAAAGACATGGCGACCCACTAGGAGGTGCCGATCCACAGGTTGAAAAACATTGGGATAATGTAGTTATGTGGTGACGATGTGTGTGTAGTGATGGTTATTTGGCAATGACATGATTGTAACCTGAACAAACGTTGGTGAAAGTGAGCGGAGTCGTCACTTCCGCAATAAATCGCCGACATTGTTTAAAGTGCATAATGCATGCCGGAATCGAACCCACGACATACTACTGCCTGCAGCTTTGTTACATTTCCACTTTTTGGCAACGTCCATTCCAAATTTAATACATTATTTAAACAAAAGTAGGTTAAGAGTTCAAACTTACTGTCAAAACAAACGGTGGCTATTTAAAATTCAACATTTAATTTAAACAAACCTCAATTTTTACTTTATGGATTACAGGTATTGTTAATTAATATAAGTAGCGCCCTTTCCCCCCGACACGATACAATCACTTTTTTTTTAAACAAAGAATTGTTTTAAAAGAAACTGTTAACTTGTCTAAAAAATACGCAAAATAAAATAATTCTTTCATCATCGCCCTGCCCTTTTCTCACCTATTTAGGGTCGACACAGTATGTACCACCAAGGTAGGAGAGTCAGAAGTTAACTAGCTAACTCTTACACTTCCGTGTCTCCTAGACTCTACTGTGTCTGGTTTATACTATAGTTTTTACGGCTGGTGAATAAAATAATTATGTGATTATACATCTATGTACGGATACTTTACTATACGAAAACTTTAGGTCCCGCACAAATCACTTTGGGAAGGAACCGTTCGTATTCGAATTTTTCGCATGAATTACCAATCTGCGAGGTCAACCAATCGAATGTTTTATGGCATCAATGATATCAGTGAAGTAATAACAAATGTGTCGATTACAGTAACGTTAGAAGTATTAACAAATGTGTCGATTGCAGTGACGTAAGAAGTATTGACGAATGTGTCGGTTGCAGTGACGTTTGAAATATTAACGAATGTGTCGATTACAGAGGCGTTAGAAGTATTGACGAATGTGTCGGTTGCAGTGACGTTTGAAGTATTAACGAATGTGTCGATTGGAGTGACATAAGAAGTATTAAATAATGTGTCAATTGCAGAGGCGTTAGAAGTATTAACAAATGTGTTAATTGCAGACGCGATAGACGACCTTGGGGCGGATCCCCTGCTGGATATAATGAAGAGACTGGGCGGCTGGCCGTTGCTGGAGGGTGACAAGTGGAACGAGGATTCCTTCTCTTGGGACGATTCCGTATTCAAATTCCGCGCCGCTGGCTATTCCGTCGATTACTTCCTCGACTTCTCCATCAGCGTCGATGTCAAGAACTCTACCAAGAGGGTCATTGATGTAAGACGACCTGCCCATTCTGATAATACAGTCTTGACGTAATGGTTAAGCTATTGTTGTAACTTTTATAACCAATCATGTCAATTTAGCCATGACTCTAGTGCGCCGTTTAAATATTACTACAGCATTAAAATATCAGGCCCTGTATAGTTTATTAGTTTCTTTTGTATTTCATTTTGTCTAGACGTTTGAGGGGATCCATTGAAGCTTGCGACGGTTGAAAAGTTATTCAAATGCATTTTAAAACAGTGTAAAGTCATGCTTTTTATCTCTCAACGGACGTAGCTACAAACAAATTGTTGCACATCGCTGGGCGAGTTTATTAATGTAAAATGTTTTTGTAAAGTACATATTTCTTCTTTTCTATTAAATGCGACCGTAACGCGATTGATGTTTGCCAATGTTTTGCGATTGCGTCCGCTTTGCGATATATTTTTTTATATGTTTGATGGTACTATATTTGGAGTAATGGCTTACAACGCGACCTATGCATGATATAATGAGTGTTGTCTGGGCAGTTGGACCAGGCGTCGCTAGGCCTCAGCCGAGAGTACCTGAGCCGCGGCTTCAACGACATGCTGGTGCAAGCGTACTATAAATATATGGTCGACATCTCCGTGCTGCTCGGTGCCGACAAGAAACGCGCAGAGGCCGAGCTCAAGGAATCCCTCAACTTCGAAATCACACTTGCCAATGTGAGTAACTTTTAAATTAATAACTACATTAATCTATACATCACGCTACGTCTCATAGGAGCTGAATTAACATAATAAAAGAACAAATTTAAATAATTTGCTGATAATTCGATAAAACTTTAAATTTCAATTCTTAAAAAATCTCTTGTATCTGCATTAGCAAATTGGCACAGGGGTCAAACTGCATGATTTGTTTATGCTTGGAAATTTCCCGATCAGTATTTATTTTGTTTTTGTTATTATTAGATACTTATTATGTTTTCATTTATTTAGCTCGGTGTGGAATCAGTTTTTGATTTGGCGATCGTTACATTTCATAAACAGTATAATAAATAATAATAAATTCTGTTTGAGATATTCTAATTAAGTAAATCTATACATATAATAAAATCGTAACTGATCGGAGAATAATTTAGCAAAACTATTACAGGGAGTATTTACCAATGCTACAGAACTCAAAACAGCGATTTTTAAAATTTTTGTCTGTTTGTCTGTTACATTGTTCGCTCTAATCTCAGAAACGACTTAACCGATTTGGATGCGGTTTTCACCAATGTGTAGTAATTAGCTTCAATGGTTAGATTAATTTTTTATTTTATCTAAATCGGTGCATAAATAAAAAAGTTATATCAATTTAAAACGTTACGTTAAACATTTCTTCAGAAAAAATGCTATAAAATGACTATTTAGTTGATTTGGATGAAACTTTAGTTTACTGTATATGATATTCTATAAAATGAATTTGGTTCAAAGATAATACAAAGGTAAAAATATACATTTTGAAATTTCTAATGTAACTTGACCTTCAATCTATATTGTCAAATGGGCTGATCATATATCTACTTAGGCTGGACACTTCGGTTGTACGGTATTGCGTGTTTATTACAAAGCGAGAGAATGAAATTATTTTTTAAAATTTTTACAATATTGCTTCGTTAGCTTGCAGACGGCATAAAATAGTAAAAAATAGGATTTGGTAAATTTTTAAATAAATGTTCACACCTATTATCGGAATTTTCAAAATGTGTTCTTTTTTTCTCCTCAAAAATAATAAAGTATCCTTGGATTATCTTAATCTTTTAAAAAGTCTGTCACGTATTGGGTAAAAAAAAATCCCGTCTCACTAAAAGTATGTGGCGATTTAAATAAAATTTGATTAGTTATTTAATCAACTGTATAATAATGCAACATATGAACCGTTACTAAGCTCTAAAATGTCAAATATCGAGTCCATATCTTTTAAGGGCATCTTAAGATTTTAGGTGACATTTTGGCAATGATTAAACTGAAACTTAAATTTCTTTACGGGCTCCTTAAATCTATAAAACGATGGCAAAAATGGGCGTAATTCAAGATAACTGTCTCTTTTTTCTTATGCATTTTGTTAGGTTGTGCTTATGTTTTTTTTTGGCAATAAAATGCTTATTTACTTTAATTTATTAATAATTTAGGTAAATAATTTAGGTTGGGTTAATTATAAAATAGAACTTAATTTAAAAAAGAACTAGATTATAGTTTGGAACATCACTTAGGCTTTTATACTGGAATAATTTACGGTTCCCGCGTTTCGTTTTTCACGTAACATGTATATGTTTACACATATCTACATCAATATTGAATTCCACGCGGACGAAGTCGCGGGCAACAGCTAGTCAGAAATAATACTTCGAGTTTCTGTTTAAAGAGTTATTGATTCGATTTAACACTAAATTGGTACGGAAACAACTTCGTGTTCGTAATATACTACTGGTACCATCTATTGACAGAACAAATAACCTACTATTATAAGCAAGTCGCATACCATTTTATCTATACAAAAGCCACCTAACAAGCTTACATGGATTTTTAAATGAATGTTTAATGAATTTTAAATTGAATTACCATAGTTTTCATTTTACGAAATTTTTCAAACATACATTTCCGACACAACTGCCGGCAATATTTTTTATCCGTGCACAACACAAAGTGTTTAAAAGTTCGTTAAACAACAAAGAGAAAATTGACATCCTTTGTTGTTCGAATTCATGCAGAAAATGGCTATACTGTGATGGTAAATGCTTTGTATGGTAAATTCGTTAGCTGACGTCCAGACTAAATAGATTGTTCCATGAATTCATTAAAACATCAAAGCGAAGTCGAGCGGTCTTATAAAATAAATCGGAAATTCTACATTGTAATTTGAATGCAGGAATATTGCATTTAACAGAAACAAAGGGAACGAGTACAACTGAAGTAATATTCTCGTACATCCCATAATTGGTTTTAGTTAACAGTCTTTTATACAAAATTTATTTCACCAATTTATAAGTTTAAATTGGTAAACATAATTGACTATAATTCTATTATCAATGTTAAGGTGAATGTTTGTATGGGTGAATAAACACACATTTGTTACTGATTATGCAAAAACTGTTAACCGAGTTTGAATGAAATAGTTTGTTCAATTTCGATTTTGTACAACCAACTGCACACTTGTACGCCATGATCAACGCACTCAACATACGACCAATGGTTAGTGAATTTATGACACTAAGACATCAAAGTCAAAACAAAATATTATCCGCCATTTTATTGTGTACTTAAGTGTAATTAATAAAAAAAAAACAAACACAAATTTTAAATTTTTCAAAATATTTCTTCATCCTTCCTTTACTACATTTTTATAAGTTCTAGAAAATAATTACTTTTCGCATATCATCAGTACTTTTGTAGGTATCTTTTAAAACAGTATCTTGTCTTGCAGATGTCCTTGCCATTGGAAAAGCGACGTAATGCAACAGCTCTGTACAATCCCATGACGGTGTCGGAGCTGCAAAAGCGCTTCCCCATGTAAGTTACTTCAACATTTAATATAATAACTATGAATCAAGCTAATTTTTTGATTTAGCTGCAGTTAAATAAGAGCTGGTTGCTGCGACTTACTCTTTGAAACTTTGGTAAAGGCCTTAATCGTAATATCAAAGTAGTGTGGTCGCCCACATTTCCGGCTTACCGGAAATCAGTACAAGGATTGAATATACCTTTTACCTCAGTTGCCTCACTGACTTTAGACGAAATAATAGTCTATATAAGCGCAAGCAAAAAGAAAGGGACGGACTTCAACTCCTGACAGGTATTGTGGTAACACCTTTATTCGAGAGGGTTACATTTAGTGAAGATGTCAAAAGTAGTCTTGGTTAATGTGTAAGGTTTATTATAAAGAGAGATTTTAGTGGACTGTATTAAATGAAAGGTTCTTCTTGTTCGGAGATACTGACGCCTTTATTTCTCTCTTACGACTGGCACCCTAATTACAATATTTACAACTTATATACTATGTACACCGCTGTCTCCCCGCCATCGACGCGTTCCTCGAAGCACCTAATCCCGTTCACGTGCACGACGAGTCCTCGAAAGCGCCGCCTAGGCGGGTTTACGACGTGCTGATTTAATTACCGGATCGGCGAACCGCCCCTTTGATGTGCCACTTAAGCGCGCACCTCGGACCTTGAGTATTCCGTCTTCGATCACCGGATCCAGCCTGTATAGTCTGCTCGATTTCGCTATAGGCCGAGCTGCTTCAATACGGCTCATCTCTTCGCCGAAGCATTGTCCTTGCGCGTGTTGGATGCGCAGTTTCTCTGCTTGCTCCAGATGACGACATTCGAGACGCGTAGCAAGATCGACAAATCCGGATGTCGATGAAAGCGATCACCCGCGCTGTAACCCCGACGAGTTTCGTATTTAGAGAAGTGTGCTGGATAAGGTAGCCGCCAGGTGTACAACTTTCTCTCATCTTCTCTCACGTGCATAAGCACGTGATAGAAGATGAAGCACGGAGATTATTCTACGCCTCTTCATGTTCAGGTATACTTTTGGGGGGCCAATCTGACTCTGGCTCACGCAAGACTCACGTTGATTACACTATTGGATAGGCGGGTCGCATCGTCGGCTACGGTGGACAGCCAACGGCACTCGTGCTTCTGTGTGAGCTCGGCTATTTCTCCGAGTCTGTGGGTGACGAAGGGTGTATATCGTCGGGCATCGTGGTGCACCCAGTGGATTACTGTTGATGAATCAGTCCAGAATACGGTCTTATCGATGACAATACGATGTTCACGTCGTTCCGATAAGGGCTGCCTGCAGCTCGAGTCGTGGGATGGTCTGTGTCTTCCTCGGTGCCACCTTCGCCTTTGCTGCCATCAGCGTCACGCCGATATCTCCGTTCTCATCGATGATCCGCTAATACGCCGTGGAAGAGTACGCCTGCTCACTCGCATCGCAAAACACGTGCAGTTCGTATCGCCCGTG
Source organism: Papilio alexanor hazarajatica (assembly GCA_018246295.1). Classification (NCBI taxonomy): domain Eukaryota; kingdom Metazoa; phylum Arthropoda; class Insecta; order Lepidoptera; family Papilionidae; genus Papilio; species Papilio alexanor. Next base: position 22,076 of record DWLR01000313.1, read on the forward strand.
CCTGCTCTGCGTATAGCACCGCGGCAGTCGTAGCAGTGCGACTTCCGGCAGCTGTGACAGCCATGCGGCGAACATCTCCGCTTCTTTAGTTGGGATCTGGGCGTCCCAAGCAATCTTCAGACGCCACAGGCTTTGAAGTATAATCTTCGCTCTGACGTGTAGTGGCTCAATACCCCAAGCGGGTCTAAGATAGACACGACCGCACTCAGAGACTCTCTTGGTCGGTGCTCGCGTCTATGTTCGCACCTCGGCTGGGACGAGGTTCATGATCATGTTGAACCCGAGCTCATCTATGTTCGCGTTCCAGACGAGCCCTAGTATCTTACTTTCGGGTTCATCACCCCCCAGCTGTGTCGGTTTGGTTGCCCGTAACTCTTCGAGTACGTCGCAAAGTACCGATGTATCTTCGCTCGCGTTCCATCCTCGTAACGTGAAGCCAGCCGCCGCGAGAACCGTTCTTACCTCTTTTACTGCTTACCTGGCTTCCTCAGAATCGTTGTAGTTCATCACCATGTCGTCCATGTAGAGGCAGTGAGTTATTTATTGCCTCTAATGCACGCGGATATTCTTCGCTGGTTCCTTTGCATTGTGGTTTCTGACGAAATGCGCAAGGAACGGAGAGCTTGCAGTGTGAAATATAAGGTTCTTCTTCTTCTGGTGTTGCAAGTTTTCGTAAGGCACCACCGCCGGCCGCTACGTCATTAACACAATACAATTGTTCTTTATTACGCTTTGACGTACCGGCCTTTTAATGTGCCGCTTAAGCGCACACCTGGTGTTGCACGTGTTGCACCCTCGGCTAATTGAGGCCGCGCTCGAAGTCGCGTTCTCGGTTGCAACACGTATGACGACGCCGTCGGCCGCTACGTCACCAACCTCGTTTCTTGTAGTACAACCAGTAAGAAATAATAGTAGTGACTGGTATTGCATTTTATTCATTAAAAGAATTCAACAAGAACTGAATTAACTTGTTAATACTTTATGAAACTGTATGTTATAAGGAAATATTCCATTGACAGGATCGATTGGTTAAAGTACATCAATCGTCTGCTGGCTCCTCACGTTGTCGTCGAAAAGGACGAGGTCGTCATCGTGAACGTGCCCTCCTACGTCACCAGTCTAGAGGTGATTCATATAATATTTTACTTATAACTTTCTAGTTTTATATATGACTTTAATATCTATTTATACATATAATAAAATCGTAACTGATCGGTGTCTGTACATGGAAAATAAATTAATTGGAATTAGTTTGTGGTTTGGCGATCGTTACAATTCATAAACAGTATAATAAATAATAATAAATTTAATATGAGATATTCTAATTAAATAAATCTATACATATAATAAAATCGTAACTGATCGGAAAATAAATTAGCAAAACTATTACAGGGGGTATTTATCAATGCTATAGAACTCAAAACAACGATTTTTAAAATTTTTGTCTGTTACATTTTTCGCTCTAATCTCAGAAACGGCTTTACTGATTTGGATGCGGTTTTCACCAATGTTTAGTAAATAGCTTCAATCGTTGGATTAAGTTTTTATTCTATCTAAATCGGTGCATAAATAAAAAAAGTTATATCAATTTAAATTGGTACGTTAAACATTTCTTCAGAAAAATGCTATAAAATGACTGTTTAATTGATTGCGATGAAACTTTAGTTTACTATTATATGATATTCTGTAAAATGACGATTCAAAGATAATACAAAGTTAAAAATAGACATTTTGAAATTGCCAATGTAACTTGACCTTCAATCTATATTGTCAAATGGGCTGATCATGGTTCTACTTAGGCTGGACGTTTAACTTTTAAAATTTTTACAATGTTGCTTTAGGTCGCTAGATGTCGTAAAATAATAAGAAATAGGATTTGGTGAATTTAAAAATTAATATTCACCCCTTTTTTCAGGATTTTTTTGAATATGTTCTTTTTACTCGTCAAAAATAATAAAGTATATTTGGATATCTTGATAATCTTAATCTTTTAAGAAGTCTATCACATATAGGGTAAAAACATCTTATCTCACTAAAAGTATGTAGCGATTTTAGTAAAATTTGATAAGTTATTTAATTAACTGTATAATAATGCAACATATGAACCGTCACTTAGCTCTAAAAGGTCAAATATCGAGTCCACATCTTTTAAGGACGTCCTAAGATTTTAGGTGACATTTTGGTAGTGATAAACTGAAACCTAAATTAAATTATTTACGGGCTTAAATTTCTTTACGGACTCCTTAAACCTATTAGTCGATGGCAAAAATGGGCATAATTCAAGATAACTTTTTTGTTATGCACTTTGTTAGGTTGTGTTTTTTTTTCTGGCAATGAAATGATTATTCTTTTTATTTTTTATTTATTTAGGTTTTTTTTGGGCGGCGCTATGCCGCCCTCTTAAACCCCTAACATGGTTTGGTCAGGGACCTTTATTTATTTAGGTTAGGTAATACTTACTTTAAAAAAAGAACGGATAATGTAAGTTAGTTACTTTATCTTTCTTCGTCTTCCCTACTAATATTGTAAATACGAAAGTAGCTCTGTCTGTCTGTCTGTTACACTTTTACGCCTTAATCAGTAAACTGATTTTGAGGAAATTTGGTAAAACGATAGATTTGACCTTAGGAAATGAAATATGCTACATTTTATTGCGAAAAAAAAGGTTAAGGGGTATAAGGGGGTGGGGGTGGGGGGTTTCGTAAAACCTACTTAACCGATCATCACTAAACTTTGTACACGTATTCTTTAAGATACTGGGAAGGATATAGAATAGTATTTATTACAAAAAAAGTTACGGAGGGTAAGAAATATCATTATATTATAAATGCGAATGTTTGGATGGACGTTTGTCACCAGGTAACTCCACACCATCTGAACAGATCTGGACGAAATTTGTCACAGAGATAGATTATAGTCTTGAACATCACTTAGGCTTTTTTATCCTGAAAAAATGTACGGTTTCCGCGGAAACCGCGGGTTTTCCACCCAGATATATGTATATGTTTACATATAGATACATCAATGTTGAATTCCTCGCGGACGAAGTCGCGGGCAACAGCTAGTATACAATATAGCATTAATAGTGGTAGAGTCTGCAAAAATAATATCTGTCACCGATTGGGTCGGCTCGGCCGGTGCAATACCACGATATAACAGAAGAGAGGTGTCAAGTAGAATTTGCGTTTCGTCTGATGAGTGAAGTGCCGGCAACCTTATTCTAGTCCTCTGTTCCTTTCCATTCATTTCAAAGGGATAAAATAAAGAATGGATGGGAAGGAATAGAGGATGTGACGAAGGATGGTAAGGAAAGGGAAATATCTATTTTTCTGTGTGTATATGTCTTCCTCTGTCTATAAAAAGCAGGCAACGCATCTGCAACTTGAAACTGATTTTTGCAAGTGTCTACTGGTAGGGTCGGAGTTGCTTAATACCAAGTAACTGCTTGCTCGTGTGCCTTCTTCTATAAAAATGTATTGTTATCATCAAAGATTATTTTAATCAACTGTACATGCGCAACAACTATAATATGGTTCTACTTAAATGTCTTTTACTAGGTCACATTTGACGCTTCTAAAGGCGAAGGACAACCCACAACGTATAGGAGGAATGACTACATAATGAAAAACTGTGCGAATGTATTTCGCTCGTTTTTGAATGTTTTTGATCTTAAGAAACAATAACTTCCACACGAAAAACTGCAGTATTGATAACAGACTTTTTGTAACATTTTGTCATTCTACATCTAATTTCAAACGAGAAATTATCTACATTTATATAAAGATTTCAATGAAGTCAAATTTAATTTTACAATGACCACAATTAATATCTGTGCATAAATAAAAGAAAATCCATTAATTTGTGTCTACTCTCTAGAAATTATTGAAGAGTACGCCGAAGCGCGTGCAGGCGAACTACGTGATGTGGCGCGTGGCTGGCGCCTCGGTGACCTACCTGGGGGACGAACTACGCCAGCGCCAGCTCGAGTACGTCACCGTGCTCTCCGGAAAGACCGAACGTGAGAGCCGCTGGAAGGAGTGCGTCGACACCACCAGCATGAGGTGATCCCGCTCTCGCCTCATACATATATAAGCGTCACACACACACACACGCGCCCATTTACACTCGATTAGTAGTAGTACTCGATAGTAGGGCGGTGCGAGTCTTCAGTTACCAGCGGGTAATTTCTTCACAGATCGCCCAAAAAAAACAACTTATTTCGTATTAATATTATGATATTAATACGAGACGAAATAATAACTAACGCCGACTTGTTGTCACGTGGGAATCGATGGTAGTGTAGGTCGATTTTCACTTCCCTCATAACGTTTTTGCCACTTGATGTAATAGCATGCGGCGTTTAGTTCCGTAAGTAAAACGGTCACCCAATTTATCTGCAGGCTTAACAAGCCCTTCTCTAAAATTTACCGTTTAATTCGATCTTATTATACCATTTACTAGTAACTAACCTAATAAAACTAATTTTACATACGAATACAAGGTCATTGTCAACAACCTTTATAACTACTGTATAAAAATATAACATCCGTAGTTTGTCGATCTCTGTGGGAGCACTGTACGTTCGGAAGTATTTCAACGTGATGTCGAAGAAGAACGCTTTGGAAATGGTGGCGGACATTAGGCAGCATTTTCGCCAAACCCTGGAGAAGATACAGTGGATGGACGAGAAGACTCGGAAGGCAGCGCTCGCGAAAGCGGACGCAATGGCAGCACACATCGCCTACCCCGATGAAATGCTCGACGATCAAAAGCTCACCGAGTTCTATGCTGGAGTGAGTCTGTTTTGATCATTCGAGAATTCGTTCTTTGCATCAACCTACCCTTACCTAACACCCTCAACGACCCGACTAATTTTTGTATCAATTGAATTCGTTTCCGATTATCACTCTACAAACGTAGTCCTACGTGACCGGCAAACGCGACCAATACGTAATACGGATATGGAGATTTTATCTAATTTACGACCATGTCTCCTAACTCATGTCTTTCTTATGTAGTTGGAGATGTCAAAGGACAAGCTGATGGAGTCGATCCTAAACCTGACGCTGTTCGGGACCGATTATCTCTTCATGAAGCTGCGTCTGCCCGTCAACAAGACCGACTGGGTGACGCACGGCCGGCCCGCCATCGTCAACGCTTTCTATTCCTCCATCGAGAACAGCATCCGTTAGTTTATCTATATTAACATGTTATGTTTATTAGCAGCCCCCCCCCCCATACAAGAGCTTTTGGTAAAACAAATTTTGCAATCGGTTAAGTAGATTTTAAATTTATCTGTATCAAATAATCTAAACTTTTCTCTTTATAATATTAGTACAGATATCATTTATCCGCACGCATACATATATGAAACGATAACTTCGAATACATACTAGAGAATATTTCAAGAACAATATCAATATGGAGCAGAGAAGAAGCTAAGACTCATCGATTGAAAAATTCATAAAACTATAATTGATTGACGGCAGAGTTTCCGGCGGGCATTCTGCAGGGCACGTTCTTCTCAGCGACGCGGCCCGCATATATGAACTATGGCGCGATCGGCTTCGTCATCGGACACGAGATCACGCATGGCTTCGACGACCAGGTTACTGTTCTTGAATTGACGCCCTCGTAACAAAAAGATAAGTGCTACAGCCCCTATAGCAGATTAGATTCTACTACAGGAACTTTTGTGGATATGCGATGTGAATCTATTCCAAACAAATCCATAGGTCAAAATTAGAATAAATTGAGCGCAAAGTCGCGGACAACAATTCAGACTCAGTATTAACTATTTTTAAAAGAAGAGTTTTCTCGTAACTCTCGTAATGATTATTCAAGTGCTTCTAAAAAATTTAAATCACAACTGTAAGAAGATGTGTTTTTTATGTTCAGGGTCGTCAATTCGACAAGGACGGTAATCTAGTAGACTGGTGGCAAGAAGAGACAAAGCAGAAGTATCTTCAGAAAGCTAAATGCATCATTGATCAGTACTCTAATTACACCGTAGATGAAATCGGAATGAAGGTAAGTTGTATACACTTTAAAACGATGCTATCTAATTTATCTTCACAAAAACGTAAGTATCTACATGTGTACTATGTATGTACTAGGGGTGATCCAAAAGTAATGATAATCGGTTACTTCAGGTCCGCATATAAATCCAAAAAAAATATTTTTTGCTTGATTATATACTCACTACGTCAGCCTAAAAAAATCATATAAATAGATCACGATTTCCGGGAGATACATTCATTTGAATACGAACTGTCAAAGAGATAACATCAACA
>DWLR01000314.1:0-28329 GCA_018246295.1 Papilio alexanor hazarajatica
CAGACACAAGACAAACAGACATGTTCATGCACACAAATGTTTGTCTTGGGTGGGAATCGAACCCACGACCTGCGGTGCGACAGGCAAGTGTCTTTGCCACTGCGCCAACCGGTCACCATGTGCCCCATTTGGGAATTCCTTAAAACCGATGCTAGCAACCTGATAGTAATAATAATGACGTCATAAATAATGTCACTGCTATATAATCTTTTAATTTTATGATACAAAAACAATACCGATTTCAAATTTGTATAATTATATTTAAAAGTGATTTATAGCAACGGCACTTCTTATTATAAATCCATCAAACCCAAACAGGAGTTTTCTTAAATCTACCAATACGTCAACTTTCGGTATATGTTCGGAACCCAAGGTTCAATATATGTACTCATAATTAAATTAGACCCACTTGCGAATGCCTCATTCTCAACAAAATTTTTGAAAACGGTTCACAAATAATAAAGAACTGGTAACAAATATAAAGAAAGCGAATTGAGAACCTCCTTTTTTGATGTCGGTTAAAATTGCATTCGTAGAAGGGTCGTTATTAATGACATTGCAACTTTTTTCCCGCAATATTTTGTGTATGTAGAGTACACTTCTGTTAAATATTAATGAAGAATTTTAAACGGATAGCAACGAATTTTCATGTTACATAAAATTTGTCAAATAACGCACATTGCCTTGGAGTCTATGCTTCTTGCTCATGGTGTCTCGCTCAGCGAACACTTCACTTCACTTCCAGCGGGTGGTCTTCTTATTTATAACCTTCTGCAAGCTTCTGTACGTAGGATCAAACCGCAGTAAGTATCCGAGACTGTTTAAGCGGTCTTTCTCCTATACTCTATGTATCTAAGGATTGATATATGGATTATTTCTAAGAAGAAAGTTTAAAAATTATTATTAGGGTATGTTTAAAAATTCTACAATGTGTATTTTTGAAACTTGACTAAACGAAAGTTGACAAAAAATTTACGACACAAAAGGAGAAAAGGTTTTTTTTCTTTAGCTATTTCAAAAATCAATGCACTTTAATTTGTTTTGTTTAATTCTCATTTTTTGGCTAACACTTTGTACCTTTATTTGTAAGCAGCTAATTATCTTCAAAATAGTCTCATTTGAAACCTAGAAAGTCTAATTAGCTAAAAAGAAATATAATAATTTCGAAAAGAAACTTAAAATAAAAACTCTGAAATTTGTCCAATAAACTCAATTTTTTCTAATTTTCGATCTGCAACTTTAAAACGGGTTCGTTTAATTTAACTTTCTTTATGTTGTGATATTCACCTTCAAAATATGACAATGCAGTTATGTTACTTAGACGGTCTTTCTATCCGTAAAATCCTAATTAATAGATACATTACGACCGAAATGCGCGAGTGACAAAATCTGCTAGTTTAGAAATTATTTCTAGAATCACTGGATTGCTTTTCTAAATAGTTCATCAGACAGTTAACGTTAGTTAGCCCACATTAGGGCTAGCAAAATAGCAGGTATTCATTATGTTCGGGCTGCCACTCAAGAACATCACCAATGGTTTTCGACAGGAGCTGCCAATGACTACAGTTTTCGTAGCGGTGCATCTAGAGCTAAGTGAGAATGGATTACGACGCCCACGTCGAGGACGTGAACAAGTATTCTGTTTGATAAATCATGACCTTTCATGGCTTTCTCATCGCTATGGGAATGTGTGATGCAGTGTGAAATATATTAAAAAAGAAGGGCCCTTTCCATTTTTGAAAATTGCAGCACTTACAAGAGCCAAATTAAACCCACAGAATCGTTTTGTGTTCGTTTCTATTACGTCAAAGGAGTCGATTCCCTAATTTTTGCAACCGCGTTTTGTGGACAAACGAGTTAAATTTTAATCGGACTGGAATCACCAATTTCCATAAACTGCAATGAACAAAAAGGTGGATGTGGTTCCAGCTTGATGACGCACCAGCTCACTTCAACGCAATCGTGCGTGAGCATCTGAACACGGTCTTCACAGACAGATAGATTGGACGTGGAGGACCGGTAGCATGGTCGGCGAGAAGCCCCAATATCACTCCATTAGATTTTTACTTGTGGGGTCAAATGAAACAACTAGTTTATATCACTCCCAGTGAATTCTCCAGAAATCGAGAGCTACTACAAACGATACTAGAAGCGGGAAATAAAATAAAGCAAAACATGCAAATACTAAAAAAAAACAACATACAACGTAGTTTTAAGCGCAACCTTATTTGTTGAATAAAATGGTGGCCGTTTTGAAAATTTAATAAATTATCTGAAAAATTCATTTTGATTTTTATTATTTCGTAATTTGCAAGTTAAATCAGTTAACCTCCTGCAAAAGTCTGAACTTAAATGTTAAATATCACAACAATAATAAGAGATAGATCCACAGCAACGTAGGAGTTCCTTTTTGGATGGTGAATATCGTAATAACGAGAAGAGTTGCATCCATAGCTCCCGTGGAAAATTTGTATATAAACTCATGAAATGTAAGAAAACATACAACAAAGTTAACCAGAACGATTCCGAAATTTTATTATTATGAAATTAAGTTTATGACAAATTTTAGAATGATTATTTTTTTACGAAATTTCTGGCAAAAAATGAGATTTTCATTTAACAAAAAAACAAAGTGCCTTAATTTTTGAAATAGTTATCGAAAAAAATCTTCATTTTTATAGTTAATTTCTTATCTAATATTCGCACATTTTGTTTGATCAAGTTTCAAAAATACACTTTGGTATGGATGAATATTGCCATTTCAATTGTGTAGGCGTTTAACGGTTTTACATTATCTTACAACGTTAGATATATATATTACACAATTTCAATTAACTTTTACTCATAATTTACATGACATTTGTTAGTTTACAATGTTTAAGTTTTAATTTTAAACAGCGTATGCTTACGTATGTATGCCTTAAAAACATTATAGTTTCAAAATATTAAAATAATGATAGGGAGTGTCAATAATATTTGTAAAGAAAAAGGAACGAAATTATATAGGTTACAGAGAGTTCTTAAAAAGAAAATTGTAAATAATAACGATAGACCGGCGTAAAAATAAGGCCTGCAAAATAATAATCCTCATCTAAACATCTTAGTTGAACCAAGAAAAGAAACAATGGAATTCAAAAGGGAAGTACATAAATAGATACTAATAAATAAAATATGAATATCAGCTCCTGCCATGATGTTTAAACACATCAGCAGTAGATCTGCAACATGCTGGCGCTGTTCACCGCTATAGCAAGTAGACAATTAGTTCTGATCTGCTTATTTATTGAACACAAAATAACTTACTTTATTTCAAGACGTCTTTCGAAGATCAAATGATTAATTAAATCTCACTGAAAATGACATGAACTGGCTGGCCAGAGTTCAACTAATTTAACTAAGCCTAATACTGCTCTGTGTTACCCACTGAGTGACGTGTACAATCCCCATGTGTACAATTTTAATTACAATACTGAAATATTTTAACCAAGAAATTTCTCATTGAGCTTGTAGGCTTTAAAAATAAAAAAGTATATACCAGAATTCTACCAGCAGTGGAATCCACAACAATATCTGTTGCGTGAATGGCCCACTCGACTAGCGAAACACGACCTCACATAACCTCAATCTCAAACCTCAACGAAGACAGGCATGAAGTAGTAGTAGTAGTAAGTATTCTACGTTTTGTTTGAGGAGTGAGATGACAGAGGCCTAATTTTAGCCCTCTAACCCTGTCTGCCTTTTTCTATTAAGGGAAGGATGGGAAAGGAAAGAGGATTTACCGGGGAAGGGATAGATTAGATTAGGAAATGTAAATTTTTCTGTCCATCTCTTCCTCTGTCTGTTAAAGTTAGGCAAAGCATCTGCAACTCGCTTGCAGATGCGTATAAACGCTTTTGCAGATGACTTTGGGTAGCGGTAACTTGGGTGACCGTTTTCTCGTTTGCCACCTTCTTGAATAAAAAAAATGTTTTACATAAATCTGTGGTCGAACATAAAATATAAGTTTCACTCGTGTAAAAATATGACTTATGAAAACCAACTTCAAAATTAGTATTGGTTACCGATTAGGCGAGGCATGAAACACGCAAACGGCATTATAGAAGAACATTACACCTTTACATTCCCGTTACAAATTGGAGCCAATTCAAAGCGCTGATAAACTAACGACATTAGGGATATTTGCGAAACATAACGTTGGGTCGACTGGTTTGAAGACACCATTCGACTTTTGCCCTGAACTATTTCTTAGCTCAAATTCAAGCTTAATAAATTCATTGTTATCATATTTAGGTAATATTTTAGACAACAAAATTATTGACAATGAAAGTTATCAGTGCTATAGTGCTATATAATAGTTACGGCTTTACTAAATCATTTAGTAACAAGGAAAAGCCTAGATTCGTGTTATGAAATTTGTCCAGTAGTCAGTGAAGGTATACAATACAAATCGCTGTGGCGTACTCTTTTTGTCATCACTGTAACGTGTCTACACAATTGACAAAGGCTCGTTTACTTACACCGTACGGCCGAATACACATTCGCTAAATTCTTAGGCTAGGAAGTTGAATATTTTTGTATAGATTCAAAATCAAAAAACTGATACTCTATATTCTATACTCTATAACATAATAAAATTGAAGAGTTTGTTTGTTTGAAAGCACTAATCTCAGAAACTACTAGTCGGATTTTTTTTTGTATTTGACCTCATAATTATTGAAGAAGGTAATTGGCTATTTAGCATCACACTATCACCCTCTGGAGCTTAGGAGAAAGAAAAATAACACTAAGCGAGAAGGATGTACACGGGTGAGTAAGCCGCTGAGCAAAAGTAGTATAGTAATATGGGACGAATCCTCGTCAGACAGTCAAATGTCAAATTTTTATTATAAAGATTTTAATGTACATTTATCTAAACTTATAGAATTGCATAAACAAATTCTAAATAAATACAGCCTTTTAATTCTTAAAGTTTTACCAGACAAAACAAAAATAAGAGTATAAAAGGTTTAGTAATTCACTTCAAAGGACACAAAGTTTATTTTACCAGAAAAAAAGTCAAATCAGAGGTTCGAATGTTCGTTCTTTCACAGCAAGCAAACAGGATGAGGTCTAAGCATCGAGCACAAAAAGTAAGCTGCATTTCGCTACAACTGCCCGTTACTGTTGCGATACCGCTCTGTTACCTTGATAATATTACCTTTATTGAGTTACTTTAGGTATTCCTACGGAAAATCCTCTACATTGTATTATTATCTATCGGGTTCCATTCTCATCATAGACGATATAATAATGTAGTTTCTACGGAAACAAGTTTGATTTTCGAGTATGAGATACTAGGGATTATTATTACTATAATCTTTTTTTTTTAACAAAAACAAAACCGAATTCAATGTTTTAGAAGCGAAGTGGTGGTGCGTCGTCGTTTTGAAGTCAACAGTAATAATTGAAAGCAACAGTGTTAACATAACATATACGTCACTTTTAACTGATTTTAAACAGGAGAAAGTTTTCAATTCGCTTGTATGTTTTTTAGGTTTGTTACCTCAGAACTCCGGCATTTATGAAACGTTTTAAAAAGTAAATCGAAAGGGAAACAACCTTGGGTTTCGAAGATAAACCGAAAATTGGCATATTGGTAACCTTAAGGCAAGCCCTGTTTCGATTTAATGGAATGATATTGTGATATATTGAGGTATAAATGACATGAGTAAAACTAGGTGTTGCCTGCGGCTTCACACGCTTTCATTTTTTTTTAAATAATAATTATGGTAATAAATAACATGTATCAAAAAATTGTTACTTTGTTTGTTATATTACCATGACATCCGATATTGTAAATAATACATTTTTCTTTTTGTAAAGAAGGAAAGAGTTATCAAATTTAAAAAAGAAATTAGGTTTAGATAATTTATCTATACGAATCTATCGAAACTTACGTTGAAAGGTTATTTACAAACACGTTGATCACTTGGGATATTTCATTGCGCTGTCGATATTTCGCGCACTCCAAGGTCATTCATTGTTTTCTTGTCACATGTGTATGTGACACGTATTGTGTTTATGGTGTATTGTGACGTATGACGAAAGTGTGATATTGGATCACAAATAGCGGTGATGTTAATTGTTAACAGGAAGGTAGCTATGTATAATTGTAAAATTACAATATGAAACTTTTACTCGTTTTTCGTTTTTTTTTTTTTCAAATTGACAGAAAGAATAAACTCTATCACCAAGAACATTCGGAGCTCTGTTGTCTACAACTAATTATGTTACTCATTCTGTCAGTTTCAAGAAAAAATAAAAAAACAATACGAACATTTTTCGTTTTACAATCGGTTTGTTATAAACATAATAAAATTTGTATAATGATGAATGAATAGTTTTCACCTTTAATTTAACATCACGTCTGTCTTCTAGGACTCAATATTCTTATTAACTTTATGTTACGTTTTGACGACTAAGTCGAAATAAAGAAAATTTAATCGATGATCAATATCATAAACAAGAACTTGTCTAGTCGACGCCATGTTACCGTGGAGGTATTAATGACTATGGAACCTGCTATTGGAGAACGACAGTAACTTGGTTGTATATTTAGAGCCCTTGTCTTTTTGTCAGAATTTAATTTTAAGTCGAAATAAATTTAAAGCTGAAATTTACGGTGAACATTAAAAACAAGTTATTTTTGCTCCTAAAAGACATATGAGCAATGTTTCCATCTTAATATCATTCTCGTTCTCAACTGTTTGTTCCAAGTTTCAACACAGCATTTTTGGCATATAATGAACAAGTAAACTCATTAATATCTGCGATCCTGATGTAATATTTAAATTGTGACTACTTATTTCTTCTTTGTTTGATTTTGATAGTAGGTATGCCATATTTCAGTACTCCTCGCCTGAGCTCGTTAAGTTTTGGTAATCTTTTCCCCAGAAAGTATCAAAAACTGTTAACAGATGCCCTCTAAACGAAAGTACCAAAATTTTAGCTTACTGCCACACTTGTCTCCATAACGGACATTGCTTATCTAAGTGTATGCCACTAAAGCAAGTTCGTGAACACAAATATCTAGGTTTGATTATCGACGACAGGTTCAGCTGGTCGCGGCACATAAATAAGACTTGAGATAAGTTAAGGGTAATTATGGCAAAATTATATAAAGACAGAGTTCCTAACGATGTGCTACTCACCATGTACAAGACGCTAGTAGATAATATAATATATTATGGATTGAGTAGCTATGGACGAACCTATAAAACGTATCTTAATCAAATATATAATTTACACGGCCAAAATAAAACAAAAATATTTAAAGGATCCCGAAAAATTATGCAAACTTTGCAAAGTTATTCCAGTACATAAAAAGGTTGAGTTTAATTTATTAGTAGAACAATATTTCCGGATTGAAATTCAGATACCAATTAATTATCAACTTACAACTAGGAGCATAACAAATAAAAAACTGACTATACCGAGTTATATTAATATATATGGCAAACGCACTTCTAAATATATAATTCCAACATTCATAAATAACCTACCTGTAGATATGAAAAATAATATTAACCATAAAAACATAAAAGTATATTAAAAGATCATTACCTTTCTAATACAATTCAGTAGCAATGGAGCAACCTGTATATGACGGTATGTGCGCGCTCACTCATTACTAGTTATTGTAAAATTATAAACATCTACAAATTTTGTCAATATATAAACTTAGCGTAGTACTTAAATGTCTAGACAAACCTGTACTAGGTTTTTACGATGCTTTCATTTTATAGTTGTAAGGTTTTTCGTTTTTTATAAATAAATAGAAAACTATAGATTCGAAAAGAAGTGCTTGAAGTAGAAGAAAAAAATAAGTAAATAATTAAAAATCTCGATTAGCAAGCTTTTAGCTATTAGTTAGCTCGATTAGCTGTGTCAAGTTTTCTAGTAGTTACATGGTAAATTATATATTAGATAATACTCAGACATCACCATATTAACCTGATATTTGAACGTTGATTGTTTAAAATAAGAGCTTATATTCTACAATTTTAATAAGAATATCACAAAAGTAACGTGTAATTTATATTAAAATGCATTTTGTTTTCAAGAAAAAACAGTGGCAAAACACATCTTAAGGTAATCGCCGTTCATGAAGACCTGCAAAAATGAGAATGCTAAAATACCGCAAACATTTGTAGATTACGCAAAGGTCAACGTTTACACAGGAGAAAGGACACCATTGCGCTGCTAGTATGTGAACTATTTGACCCATTTAATTAGCCACAGATAAAACGGAAAATAAAACATTATTGTTTATTTTACCAGCCTAATGTGTAGTACATTAGGCTGGTAAAAATAACCAATTTTTTTTCAATACCAACATTAAAAGAGGTCGCACTTCTATGTGTTATGTTTGCCCGCTTCCCCTCATCTACATTAGCCTTACACTCCGTTGCTAATTAAAGGCTGCTTCAAAGTGTTAATCCATAGTCATGACTAACATTCTATTTTGGATCTGGTCCCAGAAGGCCTACCTTTTCATGCATCCGTCACCGAAATTGTGTACTTGAAATATTATTAAGTCGAATATGAATGAATATTGATCTCTCAGATTGATATTCATCTCGAGGCTTTTAATTTGCGAATCAATATTAATACTCAACAGTTCTGTGTATGTAATAAGGAGTCATTAGCGAGACTGACCTCTTTTCGCAGTTTATGAAATCATAACATGCTATCATCAGGCACAGATACCTGTCTAGACTTATATAATCAATTTCATTACAAAGAAGATAATGTCATACATGAATCTAGAATTGAGAAAAAGACCGGGCACATTGATCGTCGAAAAGGTTCTGGAATTGCGGCCATGGACATACAGGTAAAGCATCGTAGTGAAGATATATGTAATTAATGATAAATTTTTTGATAATTATTCAAAAATTGTATATGGAATGAAAGGTAATTAAACGTAGAATACAATTTTATTTACATTATTCGAAATGCCCTCCCCCATTTTGAATACATGCCCTTAATCGACGCAGCCAATCATCGATCGCAGCACGCACTACATTCCTATTATTTTTATTTTTTTTATAGAATAAGGGGGACAAACGAGCAGCGGGTCGCTTAACATTAAGTGAACCGACGCCAATGGACATCCACAACACCAGAGAA
This sequence comes from Papilio alexanor hazarajatica, assembly GCA_018246295.1. Lineage (NCBI taxonomy): Eukaryota > Metazoa > Arthropoda > Insecta > Lepidoptera > Papilionidae > Papilio > Papilio alexanor. Next base: position 9,172 of record DWLR01000314.1, read on the forward strand.
ACTGCAGATAAGTTTTTTTTTTTTCAGTTTTCCGTAGGAATACGTAAAGTAACTCGGAGTTGCTCGGAAAGATTCTGATGAGGACTAGATGAAGGCCAGTCTCATGCCTAGTCCTGGAGTGCGGCGAACACGAGGCGATATAATGCACGGACAATGCGTGACTACAAATGAGAACCTAGGCCACAAGTACAAGGAACGATTAGCTGAAATCTTCGTATTTCCTTGTATTTTTTTTTCGTTAAAATCATTTGTTGTTAAAAGTGCAAGTAACATCGGTACCATCGGTAAGTAACCGCTCCGCAAGGGTCTAGCTCTACTACTGTCGCAATCGCAAGCGCGGACAGGCGTAACGGGCCGTGCAAATTGACGCAACTGTCCACTAATGCGCTTCTATGGAGGCGCCCTGCTGCCTTGCTAAATTACACATATAAGGACCATACGTTGCTTCACATTACCCACATTTGTAAATATATGGGATTATAACAATTGTTGTTTTATTCTTTAAAAAAGGTATTTTAGTTACACCTTACAGTAAGTCGTATCATCACTTAACTTTCATCACGAAACCATGATATTTTCGTATTAAAACGCCGAGGGATATACGTAATGGAACAAATATTTTTACCAGCCAGCCATATTTGAATAAACCATTGAATTATAATGGTCCCAATTCATTGTAGTATCGAATCTATTCTAACTCCGATTTTTGAGTAAACCTACATTTCTCAAACGAAATAAAATAATTTTGAAGATATGTACATACAGCGATTGTAGAATCGTTTACCTATCAAGAAAAGTAGCCAATCTAATGTTTGGGGATTTTTTAAATATACTGATTAATGTATTTGGGACCTATAATAAATATAAGCCTATAAAATACGGAGAGCGGATATTAAAAATTAAATCTACATATGTATTATATATTTTAAATTGAGTGTTTAATATAATAAACAGTACAACACTATAAAGACAAATTATATTTTTGTTCGCTAAACCTGCATTTCCACAATCGTTGTAACGCACTAGTATAGTTAGCCCGCGTAGAATTGTTACTGCGGGCAGTGTTTTTAATATTTTTAATATATTTATTTTGCAAATAATACGCATTATAAATTGCTTTGATTTACTGCAAGAAACTTATTTTAATACGTTTTCATTAACTATGTTATTTGGTTTTCCATCCTTTGCTAAAATGTAAACCATTATTTATTTTATTTGTTATAAATTTTTATCAAAATTTAATTAAAAATAAATAAAAAAAACGGGCCTGAAAGCGTGTTTTTTTTTTTGGATTTCCGTACGCACTTTCATCCTCTTTTTTATCCTCATCCTAGCCGAAATTTTAAAAATGCTTGAAGAAATGTTTATTTATTTCTTATCAAGTGCCTAAATACTAAGTTTTATAGTTTTATCTTCGACAATGACGAATTTCCATACAAACCTTCATCCCCTATTTCAACCCCTTCAAGCCTTTTTCGCGATAAAAGGTAGCCTATGTCCTTTCCCAAGGTCTTGTCTATCTCTGAACAAAATTTCATCAAAATCGATTCTGTGGTGTAGGCGTGAAAGCGTAACAGACAGACAGGCAGAGCTACTTTCGCATTTATAACATTAGTAGAGATTTAACCCTTTCGTAAATACGTATTTAAGTGCATCTTTCTTACAAATGTCAGTGATCATTTTATATGTGGAAAACAGATTCACCTGACCTGTGCGCCTTCGCAACACGGTGTAGGCTATTAGGAGTCATTTCCAGATATTTTGTAATTTTTGTTCTTTCCTTTTTAAGGTCTGCAATGGCCAGACTGGATTCTGAAAATTATGCACTATGAAATACAGCAGCATACCAGACTAATAATATTTTCATTTTTTTTAACAAAAAAAAACCAACTCAAATATTACATTGTTTCATCTATAAGTCAATTTGTCATTTATACCCACGATACGTCTCATTATAAGTCCGTTGAATGCATCCAGGGCTCGTCCTAAATCTGTACGTCAATTTCAATTTTCTCTATGTCAATTTTCGATATAACTTAGGAACCGAAGGTTTGATCAATCAAAATTTAATGGGACCTACTTGAAAATGTATTCTATGCAACAAACAAAAGTAGAAATCAGTTAATGAATGACGAAGCATAAAACCTTCTCATTTTTAATTCGGTTTAAATAAAATGATATATAAAAGCAAGCATTGTTCCGAATTTTAAAATTATAACATGCAAAATTTGTAAATAAATACAAACATTTTAGGTTAGATTTATTACAACTCTTTCCATCTAAGCTTACGCTTTTGGTGGATAATTTTTCGTGTTGTAAATCAATTGTCAGATTCATACTCACTGCCTTATGTTCCGCAATCTGTTAGCTGAAGCCATTAGACAATTTAAAGCGCTAATAGCGCTTTGAAATATTTGATATAATCTTGTAATACTGTTTTATATTGTTGTATTTAGCCAGGGTGATATTTAGTAAAACATGATGCTTGTACTCGATTGACACGAATGACTATTTCTAAGAAGTGTCCATCAAGAAATCGTTTGTATTCTGGATTGACAGACATGCGAACATGGTGTAGGACTTAGTATTCAAAATATATTTGGACAGATATGTCGATTATTTTTTTATAAAATCATAGAACTTGTATGAACTTTGATGTAACAGATTATACTTTAAGCGTATAGTGGTTCGAGATTTTGGGGCAATTGAATGTGTCTACGAATATGTAAGTTAGCCTGGTTTATCTAGGTGTTATACCACAGGATTTTGGGTTTGATTACCAGTGATGGGTTTTAGTTGTACGGCAATGCTTTTTGCTTGTGTTTACGATTGACGACTTTTAGTGTCACTTCTTTGGCGATCAGTATGTGTTAAGTTTCACAGTAAAACGAAAAACGATGAGTTAACGTTTTTTTTTCCGCTTTCACTGGAAAATTATTTAAATGTAAATTGTCTTGAATACATATTTTTTTATTCAGTTAGTTTTTCCTATATCCTCAAAATAATTCCGAACTTTTAGATTCACAAAAATTTCGATTCGTTATATCGTTTCTATATTACAATGACTGCGAAATATTAAGACACCACCACGGCAGGGTTGTGAAATAACTTGGCTGCGCCTGCGCAGCTCTCAGTAGTGAACGAGCTACGGTACCATTGAGCCCGTGCGCCGCGCGCGACCTTCGCCCGACCTTGGGGTGAGTTGACACACAAACATACACTTACGAATGCACACACACTCATTTGACCTTGGATTTTGTAACCGCCGAAAGTCTTTGATTTTCAAACGCAACACCAAATATGTTTAATGCATTATCTGTGCCAACTTTGACATATAAATTTTCGCGCCTTTTTTAATATGTCCCACATTTACTGCTTAATTAATTAATAAGTTATTTATTTATATTATGTTGACATTATGCGTGTGATATTTTTTACATATATATATATATAGTTGGTATAAAATATTTTCATCGTTTATAATATTTAAAATCATAGAATATTTCTTTACTTTGGGTACAACGATTAGATAATAATAATTTTACTTTGTTCTTATTTTACTGTAATTAGAATGTACGTCAAAAACTTATAAGCTCTTGCATGTCCAGTACTACTGTTAATAAAACTTTCACGTTTAGATTATCAATGGAACTTCGACAAGAGTTGAATTAAAAAGAGACCAACAGAAGCTTGTCGTTTGATAATATACAGAAGTCTGATGAAAATCCTAGATTGGAATCATAGCCCGATTAAGACGATATTAGCTTATTAGAATGCACAATAAGTAACATGTAATATTCCTTTGTAAATGTTATATGCAAATAAAAACTGTAATTCATTTTAAAAAACACAGAAATTCCAACACAGTTAAAAAAAAACAAATACAACATATATCGCGACGTCGTAAAATATTAATTTAAAGTTATAAAAGTTGAATAAACGACGAAAAGCAATTAACATTTAATTATTACTAAATTCATCTCCCTGCCCTTTTCCCACTTGCGTAGGGTCGGCACAATATGTACTACTTCTCCATATATCCTGGACTCTACTGTAGTCCATACTGCAACTGGTTTTGGCTATAGTTTTATGGCCGGCCGCCTGCCTGACGCCAACCCTTCTTGGGAATTAATTAATTATTATTAAATTATACATTTAAATGTATTCCTTAACTTATACCAGTAAAAAATATTTTCTTCATAAAAATGTGACCGTAGTAGATAAACTATTAAAAGTTAGACTCAGTCCGTAAATTATAATTAAAAATCAAATTAATAATTGCATCGTCTACCTCCGTCACCTATGTTTATAATAACAAACTTGATATCCTAAGGGCATTGTTTCGTAATTTGCCACTAAACTCCCAATCGAATTATATCAAAGGTCAAGACAAGACAGCAATAGTATGCTACCAACACGTCGGGCATTGCGTTTAGATGAGAGAGAATCATTGTCAAAGTCAACACGATACAACAATAAGAATGAAGACTACGTATTTATTTATAGGATTAAAAAAAAATAGTCTTAAATATACCGACAAGTAGATTTTGTATAGTTTAAGTAGAAACGGCCATTAAATGGGACATATCTTCCGAGACAGACATTGTAATTCATTGCTAACCTGTTCTAATAATAATTATTTTTTTTAGAGTTGCTAAAGGATTTATATTTGTAAGTTGCAGTTTGTAGTTATTATTGAATGTAAAGAGTGTGATGAGTAATAAAATCGTATAGCATCACGACAATTTACATTGGACTGATGTAACTATTGTGCATAAAATAATCATTATCTACATAAAATAATCATTATCTTAGATAACAAATATTTTAGATTTGTAATAAGTTTCAGAAAACCTACTGGAAAACCCGAGAGTCCATCAAGATGTAAAAGTAGATGATTATTCGCTCACATAATAGTTGAGTTTTATTTTAGCATTCGCTATCAGGTAAAGCCATATTGGTATCGTTTGGTAGTTCTTGAAGTATTTTTAAATTTGATAGTTTTTGGAATATGTTTCTTTATTCTTCGATGCTAAGAAATAGCTAATTATATATTAACTAAGAACATTATGCGCACTAGTTAAAGTATAACATGTTATCATTAAGATAACTTACGTCAATACAGTAGTGTATAGTGCATTTCTGCACATATATCAATCTAAGACTAACATTCTAAAACTATTCAAATTATCCTTTATGGTTAAGCCTTACCCATTACACTATTAAAAATGTTAAAGCTCAAGATCGTTTCGTCGATCGGAAGTTTATCGTGTAATTAGTTTTAGCAGACCTAAGTGCTTCAAATTATTAGCTGAGTAAACAAATGTTTTTCAACCTGTGGCTCACGTAGGGGTCTCGGTAAGGGTAGCAATCCCTTACCAGTAGCCTCAGTAATTAAAAACAAGAAAATTCCAAAAAATGTTTTTAAGGCAATGTCCTTAAAGGACGTTCATGAATTAAAACAAATAATAAAAAAGGATATCTCATACACTAACGAAAGTCTTGTTAACTAACTTTTTCCATCAGAGAAACATTTATTGTAATGAATAGAATTAAATCGTTTTATAAATTTAAGCTATTTCTTTGTTTTGATTTGGATCATTGAATAAAACGTCAAGTGGCACAAATCGAAGGCGGCAAAGAGAATCAAACACTTCAAAGCCTCCTCAGCTAATGTTGCATATTTTAATTTTCTTTTACCATCAAAAAGTATCTAAATTGACAAATTTGAATTTCAATTGCAACATTCCTTTGAGAGACAATTCAAGGAGATTTTCCTTTTTGCTGTTACTAAATTTGGATCATCTATTCTTTATTTAAGAACGGATCTGTCGATATTAATCCACTCGGTTACCTAATTATAAATATAATAAAAATGTTGTACGTAGGTGAGAAACGATGAGGGCTTAGGTGGTCGCAAAATAATTTAACATGCTCAGGAGTCGTACTACTAGAAAGGATGAAAAAGATAGCTCTATGCTCTATCATGACGCCTAATTTTGCTTTTGTAAACTTCTAACAGCATACCACTGTAACACGAAATTGAACAAAGTGTGCACAATGTTGTAAATTATTGCGAATTAAACTTAAACCGTAGCAAGAACGGTCACTGTTTCCAAACAGTAGCACCTCGATGACGTAACGCTTCACTCTGGTAAAGCAACTAAGGCAAAGTTCACACCAATGTCGTTAAATAATTTATGGTATTCGACAATGTGTACCCTTCACAACTAAGTGAATAGGATTTATTCACACGTCCTCGTATCTTTACAGATTCCTTAAGATTATATTTATTTACATTTAATTCATAGCGTATTTTCTATCAAGATGTTTTTATCTCAGCATTTTTATATATAAACGGTAGTGACGATGACAATAACCTACTAGATGGTGCCCACTGCATTGCTATGTTTTTTTCTTAAACAATAATAAAAAAGGCTGTAGAGAACTTTACAGTGGTAGAGTCCGCAACAACACCGGTTGTATGGCCCGCTCGGCCAGTGAAATACCACGACCTTACCGAAGACAGGCGTGAAGTAGAGGCTGTATGCGTTTCGTCTGATGAGTGAGGTTCTGGAGGCCTAAATTTAATCCTGTTCCCTTTCCGACCCTTTTCTTATAAGAAATAGACGGGAAGGGAAAGAGGATTTGACGGGGAAGAGGATGGAAAGAAGAAAATGTTAATTTTTCTGTCTATCCCTTCCTTTGTCTGTTAAAAGTTAGGCAACGCATCTGCAACTCGCAAATGCTTGTTGCAGTCACTTAAGCGACTGCTTGCTCGTTTTCCACCGTCTTGTATAAAAAAAAACACATGTGACGTAAAGTAAATAAGTTAAACATTTTAATTGATAAAATTAATCACATTAAGATTTTTTTTTTGCTACTTCCGTTTTTGAGATCTTTTGTAGGTAGGTACTCTGCCTTATATTATTATACATTTAATACATTAACATCAACTAGCGAGCAAGTCATCTCCGTCTTACTTATCCAATGACAACATGCTAAATCCTTATCAGCAACCATTATACTTAGATAAACTACTATTGGTAGAACTCAGTAATTATATGGATGATTGCTTATAAAGCATCCATTACACAAATCATTAAAATGGACATAGAGTTAAAAAGACGCTAAACTGTACTGGATATTATCACACTACAGTTTTACCGGAAAATTATCTATTACTGATTTAAGTACAATTAATTTTAACATATTCGACACCCCACCCATACCTTGATGATTGGCGTTCCACAGTCTTCAGATTTTCTCGAAACCTCCTGCCACGTTGTGGATTGATCTGTTCCAACGGTATTTCCAAACAAATCCGACTAAGGGTGCTTTAAGAATAGATCGTACACTTTCCATAGCGGCCGGCATCGCATCTGCTGTTGCTCTGCTGTTGCGAATGTTCATGTGTGTCAGTGACCACTTAACATTAGTCGACCCGTTGCTCGTTTCTCCCTTATAATATAAAAACTCGTATCACATAATTTGTACACGCTTAATGCAAGTTCACAAAGATTCCATATTTAAGTAAAAGATTTATGGTGCAGACAATATGACAAATGGATCTTATAAGTGTTGTTTTTCTTTAATTTTTTTCTCCACCGCAATCGTGTAATGAACGTGCGATTATAGCATAACTTATTACTCATCATACTTTGCGAAAAACATCAATTCGTATTGCTTTATTTTTAAATGTAATTTTCGCTCCAAGATTTTACACCTACTGTTACGTAAATGCAATTTTAACAATTGCAACAAAAATTATACTGATCAAATGTTCCACCAGCCAACGTGTTCGTTATCGTGTCGTTATTAGATATATATCAAACAACTGACGTCAGTTACTTATTATCTGATGTCCGCTGAATCGCTAAAATCGTCCAACCTGCCAACCTCATCGGTCTTGTGGACCTTCGCTGCGTCGACCTGTACGTGGCCGCTATTCTAAAATCTTACGGTAACATCAACGATCCGTTTTATGGCCTATTATTTTTATTACTCATACATTTATTAAGAAAATAATAAGATTCGCTGCCTCGGGATATTTAAAGTAAATCTGAGAACTTCTTTCACAACATGTAGTCATTCGAACATTATTAGTTTTTAGATATGTCAATATTTAGTCTCAACTTTTGAGTGGCCTTGAAAGATTGACTAGAGAAGGCAAGTCGTGGACTTCGAACGTGCAGACGTTGTGTAAGTGCAAGTTTGGTTTTATGATTTGTTTTATAACCTATAATATAAAGAGGGTATGTTAGAGACAAGGTCACCACACATAAAACACTCTCAAGTACGACATGACACGACAGTACTGCTTGTGTTTCATTGTTTCACACTTTATTGAACACAAGAGAAGCACAAGCTGTAACTACATTATCATTTGTTTATCTTGACTATAATTATGTTTTACTTTTATTTTCGAAATAAAACATTGTCAAACAAGTCCTTAATTTGTCCTTATTTTTTCCTTATTAAACATTTCAAATTAAACTAAAGGAATATTCTTTCTATATTCTTAAAATTAAAATCATTTTTGTCTCGTGAACTTGTTAAGACGAAAGTATGAAAAATATCTCGTCATCGGGCATAGAGTCTACGACAAGTGAAAGTTGCGTTGAAAGATTGATTTACAGTGACAGCTAAATTTATAGTTCAAAAGTTTGATTGTGCCCGGTATCTGATAGATCAGTCAATTGTAAATACGATTAATCTCTAGTTAATCATTGTTTAACATAATCTTTAAAATTAATCTGATACTTATTTAACATGGTCATCAAACTGGAGTATTAAATGGGCTTATCCTGTAGTTGTCACCTGTAAACAATTATAGTGTTAACAATGTTTAGAGTTGACCGCGTGGACTTCAAAAAATAAGTTTCGTTGATTTTATTCCGAACGAGTCGCTCGAAGTTCGCTTCTTAAACAGAATCCGTTCTAGCGGCCTTGACCGAAACTTCCGAAATGTTAAGATAACGTAAGTAAAGTGTGTCGTAACTTATGTGTTGCGAATCACTTTAATTAAGTTGTGACTTTACACGGTTTCTGGTCTGTAAAGACAGTTCAAATATAACATTGGCTTTACCTAAAATAAATAAATTTTAAATATTAATATTAGAATATATTAATATAAAAGAGTAACAAAGAAGCTAACGCTACTTTAGATATCCCTCTTTTATCCGGCTTTAAAAAAGTATATACAGTATTTTATGTGTAATACCCCAGGGTTTCAACATTAATGAACCTTGTGTTCCGAAGATATGCTGAAAATTAGTATACTGGTAAGGAGCAATGGATCCGATCCATTACCACTTATTTTGTGATTCTTCGTGCAATCACGGTCATTTTGATTCTTCTGCGGATAACATCATTCCTGAAGCGATCTATCAGAAAGACTGGGCATTACCTCTCCATTGCCTATTGAGTGATTTTGAGCCGTCTAATGATGCTCGCAGTGAGGGGCCACGACAGCATATTTACCTAACAAATTAATTTCATTCTAACCATTTTAAGCTTCTCTTGTGTTCGGAGTTGGGTCACGACAATGATCAAATAGCGGATTCGAATCCACGATCTTTAGTAGTCCGTACTACAACACATTACACTAATCAGCACTTCAACATGTGTTTTAACCTTTAAACGCAATTATGACAAAGATAATTTCTACAGCCTAAACTAAAACCTAAGACAGTTATTTTCTAATATATCATAAAAAATCATACAATTTTTCTTCGACTAAGAATCCAACGCAATCCAAACAAATTTCGTAAACACTTCGTGATTATGTACAAAACATATAAATTTAATAGTACAATTAAGTGTTTCGTATTCGTTTATTTATAAAATTATCGTTGGTAAAAAATTGTAAACATAATATAGCAATACTAACGTTGTTGCAATCTTCGCGTCTACTGAGACCATCATCGTACTGATATGTATAGATATGCGTGTGGCATTGACCCAATGGTGACCGAGAAGTCTGCCGGGTCAGAGCCACCAAATACATGTGAAGTATTAAAATTTAATTTAAAAGATTTAAGTAGCAACTCTGTAAAGCTTTTGGCCTTTAGTCTATTAATCTTTGTAATGAATAGTACTTGAAAAAGGTATTTAAATAGAACAATAATTAAATTTTAATAGTTGAATTTTTAATTTACATAATAACTTTTCATAGATAAGTAATCACGGCGACTATTCTTTCCTTTATTACTTCGTTTGTATATTTTTTATTTAAGTTTTGGTTTATGTTTTATTTAATATGTTTTATGAACGTTTACCGTTAAGAAAGAATAACAGCAATTTGTGTAAACAATAAATATAAAAGTATTTACAACTAAAATCTGTAGTAATACAGTGAAGCTAAAAAGTCTTTGAACGTTCTAATTTTAGGAACTACCAATCGAATTTTAAAATTTCATTTTGGATTTAACCGCCCATTTACTGAGGAAGGTTAAAGGCTATTTAATATCACTCCACGATACTTGGAGCCGTACAGAAGGAAAAACAACACTAACAAAACGAAGGGTAACGATGTGTACTGCGAGGAACAGCTAGTAGCAAATAACAGGTCGTCACAAAAAATTATAGTAAAGAAATAACAATTGTATTAGTACAAAAGCTATTGTAAGAATAATTATCGTTCAGAAAAATGCTAATCGTTACACTAACGAGTATTAATTTTCATGCAATATGTTACGTCAATGTTCTTCTTTCTGTAAAGGAAATAAAAAATAAATAGTCATCTGTACTGGAACTCATAAGGATTATGCCGTAATTACATATTTCTAATTGGCACGGTTCTTGCACAACTATTTCCTCTCTTCTTGCACAACTATCTCCTCTCTTCTTGCACAACTATCTCCTCTCTTCTTGCACAACTAGCTTCTCCCAACTGCCAGTGTTTCTGTTGTTCTCGCTCCAGCACCATAAATGCGCCTTATCAGAAATAAATGCGTTCTGACATATCGAGTTACCCTTATCTTACTTTACACTATAAAATTTAGTTTGTTTAAACGATTTAATAAGATTTGGTAGTACAATCAAAACTAATATTTACGACACTTAAAGTTTACATACGTGTGCTACTTTCCGTCTCCGTAAAAGAGAAATATTTACCATTTAATTTAAAACAGATTCGCGAATTAATAGTAGTGCTTGGTATAAGGAGTATTTTTGTAAAGCAATAGTAAATATCTTATAAAACTAAACATAGCGAGCTACCTGCGGCGTGATAAGATAACCTTATAATAGAATATAACCTTTGTGGTCGACGGACCGGTTTAATGAAATTCGTTGCATTTCTCAGCACAAATCATTTGAAATTTGTTAGTGTATTATTAGTACTTTGTGAAAGCTGTGTTGGTGTGTGTGGGCTTTAGTGGGTTGTATTTATAAAGTCCCTTACTATCATAGTCATATGTGCATACCGCGGATTTGTAAATGAATGTTTCAAATGCGTTATAGAATTAAATGATTCTGGGTATGTTAAATAAGAAGATTTATTTTATATACAAGACATCTACCCTATCATCTATCACGTTCAGAATGAGGTTAGGGCTAGGCTTGTATATAAAATATACTTTGTGAACCAAAGAAAAACCATGCCGAAAACGTATTTGCCTACAGGCGTCTCAACAGTTAGTCCGCCTCTGACGATGATGGTAGTAAATTAACGAAAGTTGCAGTAAATCTGTGTGTTTATACTATTCAAATAGTATTAAACAGGATCTTCATATCGAGCGCCTATTCCGCTGTGGTCGGCCTTAATCTCGTTCCGTTGGGTCGATTCATGTTTTAGTAGAAAGGCACTGGTTGCTCCACCGCACCGGACGGTTACCTCACGCCACACTCGACGGATTCGAACGATCCACGTATGACTACTAGAATTTTCTATAAATATTACGCATATTCTAAACTCTGATATTCGTAAACAAGGTAATTAATAAAAATGTTACATTAATTTATAAACTCTTTTAACCTCTTTCAATACCAATGTGGTGAGAAAAGCTGGCAAGTGCTAACGGTGTAATAGATGTATAATGCAGCAGGAACAACCTGTTCCATGCTATCTTGCTATATCAAAATTATGACATAACATAATTCAATAATCTAGCTTTTCTCGTTTTGGTCCTGAGTTTGCTGATTCTCAACTAAGTTTTAGTCGGGAAATATTGGTATTCTCGGCGTTGACATATCGAGTGACCTTCAATTTCGCGGTCACTTGGAAGACAAGGCCAAACTGGCCTCCAAAAAGCTTGGTGTGCTCAGTAGATTGAAGCAGTATTTCCAGCCAAACCACCGCCTCCAACTGTGAAAGGCGCAAGTTCGCCTTCACATGGAATATTTCTCGCATCTCTGGGCTGGAGCATCACAATACCAGCTTCTTCCATTTGACCGCATACAACGAAGAGCAACTCGAAAAAAAGGGAAGCTATAGTCCCGACTGAGGAAAACAAAATACCTGTGTAACGTTCTTAAACATGAGAAACGTTTGTAGTTTGTAGCAGTACGAATCTATAGGCGCTTAACAATTTTATTTCAAGATTTAAGTGTTTCTGTGACAAACTGAGTCTACAAAAACTAGGTTCAAAAAGATGTGAGAGCGTATTTAATGTAATCAACACTAATATCCGAAAATAAAAAGACCGAAAGATCTTTGAACGGCAGCCACGCCTGAGTACAATCGATGCAGCGTAGAAGTAGACCTCCCACAAGATGGACTAATGATTTGGTCAAGGTTAAGGGAGTGCGCTGAATGAGGGTGACAGGGAATCAATCTTTGTAACGAGCAATGGTGAATACCCCCATTCCAGCAGTGGACGACCATATGCCAAGGAAGGAAGAAAGAAGATACTAATATTATAAAGAGAAAAGATTTAATAATTCGTTTGTGCGGATGAACTCGAACACAACGTAACAGATTTTAAAATTATTACATCCTTAGAAAAATATTTTATCGGCGATTGACTTAATGCATATTTTTTTTGACTATATTTTTTATAGTTAGACAGGCGTGAAGCAGAAGCTGCGTTTCGTCTGAGGAGTGAGGTGCTGGAGAACTAATTTTAGTCCTCTTACCTTTCCCACCCTTTTCTAATAAGGAAAGGATGGGAAGGGAAGGAGGATTTGACGGGGAAGGGATAGGAGAAGGTAATGTTCATTTTTCTGTCTGACCCCTTCTCTGTCTATCAAAGGTAGGCAACGCATCTGCAACTCGCAAATGCTTGTTGCAGATTCCTATGGGTAGTGGTCACTTAGGTGATCGCTTGCTCGTTTACCACCTTGTTGTATAAAAATAAATATATCGTTTGCGCCGAGCAAAACTAAGAGTGTTGTTAACAACACTCCTAGTTTTGTTCGAGCTGAAATATTTTTGATAAATATTTTGGCTCTATGTACTTTTAAAAGTTTGTACGTATATAATTACAAATCGTGACTTGAGACTACCAGAACATAATCTCACGCGCAAATCTTTACGTAAACATATTTTTTCGAGGATTCCTTATCTCAGCGACCACTTTGTCCTTATAGCCAAGGTAAAGGTTTAATGATGTGTACGATATATTTGAAAGCTTGTTGACTTATTAATTTATATGTTTAGTTTATTCTACTGCATTGTAAACTCAACCGAAATTCATTTTTATTACGATTAAATAAGGTTTAATTAAATAAGACGAGGGGAAATGATTTTTATTTTTTCTAACGAGATGCATTTGAAATGGAGAAAAGATAAAAAAAAGATATAACAGTAGGTTCTAATTCTCATCTCTGGTATTAACGTAGTAACAAAAAATTAAAATAAAATTATCCTTAATAATTAATAGCATAGTATATATTTAATATAATTTCGTAATAAATAGTTAAATACCATTAAAATAATAGATTATAAGTTTTATAAATAAAACACGTTTAAAACATGTAACATATATAACTTATACATCAAGTCATTATGTCGGAAGCGAAAGAGGCAAAACAATAGAGTTTATCACATTCCTAGAAAAAAAATATTTAATCAGTACCAAGTAAATGCCGCATCAATCACACCGACTACTTAAATCAGCTTAATGTACAACCACCAGAGACTTTAGCATTTCCATAGATAAGGCGAAGAGCGATCAAACGTATGTCAAGTGATTTTGACCTTTGAATTGTTTCTACAGCGAATCGAAGCAAACTCATAAACAATGATTACGAAACAAAACAGCACTCAAAGATGGTTGCAATATTGATTACAAAATTATTCATCGTGCTAGAGGAGCCTTTCACTAGCCACCCGGTATATAGTAGGACCAACACCGACAATGGAATTACGAAAATATTTCAAAATTATACTTAACACGTTTGTTTAGTCTATTTTTACAAAAATTTTCGTGGTATTTTCCTGCATTGTTAATTTTCGTCACAAACATTTCGTTGACCCACCGCCTCGCATCGCATCGCTCGCCCGCGTTAACCTTCTCGCCTAACGTTCTTTTCCTTTTTGCCCCGCCCCTAAGTGGCGTAGCGTGATATTAGGATCACGTCATAATTGGGCTGTATGATTCCAAAATAATTATTTAATTCTGTTTGGTAGTTTCTGAAACTAGCGTGTTCAAACAAACTTTTCAGATTTATTTTATTAAAACACTAGCTGTTGCTCGCGAACTTCTCCGTGTGAAATTCAATGAAAGCTGTGAATTCATTTCGCAAAATTTAGAAAGATTGTTTGTGTTATTCGTTTAGGCAGGTGCGTGCGAAGATTAATCTCATTCTCATTTGCAAGTCACTGAAATTAATAAATACATATTATTTGCAGTGACTTGCATTTTAGTACTTATTAATATATATAGATATTTGTAAAAATATATAGCAAAAGTGGATACTTTTGTTTTTGATATTTACAAAAAACGGGAAAAAGTACGCCTGCCATGGGATCACGGAAGCCGTACATTTTCCATGATAAAAAGTAGCATGTGTACTATTCCAGACTATATAATAATTCTAAGCCAAATTTCATCCAGATCTGTTCAGCCGTTTTGGCGTTATGATGTACCAAACACCCATTCATCCAAACTCTCATCAATTTGTCAATTGACTCATGAGTCATCAACTTAGTGATTGATCATGCAACGCGTTACAATCTACTCTGACGTCATCTTTTTCAAGTGGCGATGCTTTAATTGGAATGTAAGATCGTTGGCCATCAATGACCTTTCTTCCCTAGCAGTTATGAATGATAAATTCAACAGTAGATAACTTCTTACGGACTTGATATCCAAAATTATTATAAGCGGCAGTACGAAATTTAAATCGAATTTGTTGGCGGACCTCATCCGACTAAAACATATGTTGTATAAAAAATTAACTCGGTAGGCTGGTTATTGCATTGCTAATGTTTATAACACCCGTTCGATGACCTCCGATAGATTCATTGTATCAAAAATACATAATTACTATGGCGACGGAACATTAAGAAAACGTGTGCCTTATTTGTTAAATAGTCTGCCGGAGGAGATTCGACACGAAAAAAATAAAAAGTATTTAAATGCAAACTAAAACTACACAATTTAAATTATTTAGCAGGTTAAATTAAAAAAAAAAATATTTTCATTTTATTACATTATTTTTGTTTTTTTTTCTTTTGTTATATACTTCCATTGTCTTGAATATGATTAATGTACGGAGACTCGATCCTACAGTCAAACCATCAATATAGTTTAGTATATTTATTTCCTTATTTTAAGCTGAAGAAATAGATAAATAAAAGAATTTTTAATAGAAGTGATGCGTCACATTACCTGTATCTTCCTTATCCTAAATTTAACCGTTTTTTGAATCTTGATTAAAATTTCGATCAAACGGCTAAAATTCGATCACAGGCTAAAAAATGTACACAAATCAGTGGGTGGTGTTGATATTTTTGCATCTGACAATTTCTTGAATGAAAAATTATGAATGAAATGGACGTAACTACTTAGAAAAAAAAACAAACCTTAACGTCAAACGACAATCCCAATTTGGTTATCTGGTGACGTAGTTTTGTTATAACGGTGCAAAAGAACTACGTTATTTTGCTTGCTTTGATCTACAGGAGTTGTTGAAAATATTAATAATGAGTGGAAATAAGGTAAAAGTTTAAGTATCTCCTAATATTTGTAATGAAAACATGTTTTTTTGCATTATTTTATTTTCTACTAAGCTCATTATTACTAATTGCATAATGATGTAAATATCCATCGTATGTTTTTTTTTTTTCAAAAAATAAATACTTAAAAAGATCAAAGTCAAAATCAAAAAATAATTATTTTTAACACATCCTACGACTATAATTACATGCATATAATTTTTTCTACAAGAAAATATTAACTCATGCAATGAAGGGTTAAATGTTTCCTAGATATTTACATTATAAACTAATACGTCGAGAGTCAAGAGTTTAAACGAAAAATTTGAATAAACGGTGGAGGTGGTATTATTACATCGAGGCTTAAGATCTTTGCGATCTGTTCGTTTTTGTGGTGCTTAATTCATAAATGTTTTTCTTATGGTAATAAATATTGGTAAGTATTAACTGCTAAATGTTATATAAAAACTAAAATAGTCATGTATCGTAAACGTAAGACTAAGAAATGCACTATAATGCTGCTTATTTTGTCAATGTTATTGTGTTTGTGTAAAAAATCGGGCAAACTTGTCTTCTGCTTCTTACTTTCTAGAGACTCACGGCAGTTTCTATAGATCGCGTTGTTCGCGTTTGCCGTGCACGGCTATAGCCAGTCAACACAGCACCACTGGTGTAACTGCACTCGGTGTGCGATGACGTCTCCGTGACTTGTAAAACAAGCACCAAGGGGGTAACAAAATACGTAGTATGCATAGAACTATACAATAGTCGATTTTAAGCGGATTTTATGACTGCTAGAAGCGGTTGTGTGATTTTTTTTTTCTTGAGTACATTTTCTTTCCATTTTCATTATATTTACTATCTTATTTCTTTCCTAATGCATTGCCATTTTTATTACGCAAAATTACTTTCATCTATAATATATATTCAAATTAAATAACCTTCAAGTTATTATAAACCCTCTTCGCAATTGCAAGCAACCTCGAAGTCTATAATAATGTATACAGAAGTTCAAGCAACTGACCTATTGGCAATACCTACATTCGTCTTTAACATTATTAAGCATTGGCGATCGTAGTGCACTTTAATCGTTAAGCGATCACTGATCATTTCACTGGCGGATCCAGCAGCGCTAAGGGGCTCAAGCCTTCCCAAACCATCAGAGTTCTTCTGTGATAAATTTCAAAGCAAACTTGATAATTATTATTCTACTAAAATGTTGTTATCCAGCACTACATCACTATCATGGTCTGATTTAAAATATGTTAAATGTTGTTTTGTTTTTACCTCGCTAAAATCTACCCTCAGGAGGGTCAAGTCTCCCTCCCCAGAAATGGGGTTAAACCGCCCCAAGTCATCTTCTCTTCTCCTTTTCTTCTCCCAAGTTCTATCCTTAATCTGTAACTCGATCATTAATACCGTTCTAATTGTCAAATACATTAGTCTAGTATTGTTATAGCCATAACCTCACGTCCATACTTTTTTGTACAGAATCAAATAAAATCTGTTGTGTTTTTGTGCTCATAATAAAATTACCAATAGTTTAAAAACTAAAAAAAACACGAAGCACTTTCGTTGCGTAATGTTATTTTTCAAGTGATTATGATGATCCTTGTCAGAATTAAGCTATAATAAATTAATAAATACGCAACTAAGCTGATGTTTTGAGAATATAGTAGCTTAGGATAAACTAGAAACTTCTAAACCCATTGTAAAAATGCTTTCTGCAATAGAAACTCTTCTATCAATTAGCCTAGGTTTTTGTTATTTGTCTATTTACCCGAGTGATGCTGGGCGCGTTTGCTAGTTAGTATTTATGAATTCAAAAAAGTGTCACGAACATCTAAAGTAGTTTAGGATGTCTAGCCTCTGATCACATCAGAGTGCTATTGAGGTATGGATATACTGCGATATTTATAACGACGTGAAGATAATTGTTTGGAGGAACGGGGAAATACCTTGAGAGGTCTTTGCTTGCCATTCTTAATGACGGCACACGAACAATGGAGACGTCATTATAACTAGATTAACGAAAATTGTACGTTTCGTGACAAGGACAATGACTATGATTTTAGATAATATATGTACACATCCTTATGAGTCAAATTTACTAAAAATCACCAGTAACGCAGAAATCTAGATGTAGATTACGATTTTCAGTTATTATATATGTATATATGAGATTGTTTTTGTGTCTGATTGAGTGAGCGAGGAAACAGTGTGCCATATCCTTACAAACTATCCCAGATTTAGTAATCTTCGCCACGAAATGTGCATAGTATAGACATTGCTGTAACAAGGATAGTAAATCGTGCACAACGATATATCTCGGAAACCCTTTATGGACTATTTTATGGATTTATTTCATACTATTTTAGAGAGGTAATGCACATAGCAACCAGAGCAAACGGATCCACTGTTGCACGCTAAGCATAATACAATTATAAAAACATATGCAATGTTAGGGAAGTTGCGATATGTTGTAATTATTATATTTACTATATTTTTTGAAAAAAATAATGGTGACAATATAAAAAATAGAGTTGTTTATCTGTGTATATTTATGTATATACATGTATGTATATATGCGCATGTCTCTATACATATACATGCTATAATTAACTTTTAAATTAACTTACAAAAAAGTAATAATAATAATAATAGGAACTGGCTGCAACCAGTTGCGTTCTATTTTATGAAATATATTTTATATTATCTGTATTTTGTAGATTTTTAAAATATATTATATATAAATAAGTAAAATAAATAAATAAATTGAATAATAATAATATGTAATAAAATTAAAAATAAAAAATATTAAAAAGTTCGACTAGAACCATCCAATACGGCTAATCATTTTCACATAGTAAATGTCGCTTATTCTTTTATCATCTTTTTTCACACCGTCCTCTTTGAACACATTAAGGACCGCTCACGAGTTTTCTCGTGTTTCGCGTTCCGTCTGTTACGGACCGCTCACGAGTTTTCTCGTGTTTCGCGTTCCGTCTGTTACGGACCGCTCACGAGTTTTCTCGTGTTTCGCGTTCCGTCTG